>JAODAL010002790.1:177500-187268 GCA_025379985.1 Phyllomedusa bahiana | reverse complement strand
ACTGTGTCATTGTGCCACGGTCTGACCCATGCTGTGCTGGGGTCTGCGTGCCTCCAACTTTCTTTTGTCCCACTCTGTGGCCTATCCTGTTTTTGCACCCCCAGAATGTCATTGTGCCACCCTGACCCATGCTGTGCTGCCGCCGTGCCCTCACATGTGTCATTGTCCCAAAATGTCTGACCTAAAGGCGCGTGGGCTGCTCCCTTTCCTCCACACTGTGTCATTGTGCCACTGTCTGACCTCATGCTGGCTGTGGTCTCCCCGGCCCTTTCACACTGTCAATTGTCCCATCGTGGCCCTTTTTTTTCCCCTAAAAGGGTTTTTGCCTGCCCCTCCCTTTGGGGTTTAAATTTCTTTGGTGCCACTGCTGACCTCATGTGCTGTGTGGCTGCCCCGTACCTCCCACTTTGTCTTGTCCATCTGTGGCCTTTCCTGTTTTTCCACCCCCAGAATGTATTTGACCCTTTGCCCCAAAGGCCTGTGGCCCTGCCAACCATTGTCATTGTCCCACTGTTGACCTCATGTGTGCTGGGGGCTGCCCCCGGCCCCCACCTGTGTCATTGTCCATGTCTGACCTCTCTGCTGTTGGCTGCTGCGTGCCCTCACCCCTTGTCATTGTCCACTCTTGGCCTACTCCTGTTTTTGCCACCCCCAAAATTATTGGGCCACTGCCCGACCTTTTTGCTGCGTTGGGTCTGCCGTGCCTCCCACACGTGTAATTTCCCACTTTGGCCTACTCCTGTTTTTGCCACCCCCCAGAATGATTGTGCATTCTGACCTCTGCGCTGCTGTGGCTGCTGCCGTCCCCTCACACTGTGTCATTTTCCACTTTGGCCCTACTCCTGTTTTTTTGCCCTCCAAATGTGATTGTGCCATTTGACCCCCCTTTTCTGCTGCTCCCCTGCCTCACACTGTTCTTTTTCCCCACTCTGGGGCCCTCTGTTTTTGCCCCCCCCCCCAATGTTTTGTGCCACTGTGACCTATGGTGCTTAAACCCCCTTTAGGACGTCCCCCGGCCCCAAGAGTAGGCACCCTACTCTTGCCCCGCGGTTTTTTAAAAAAACCCCCCGCCGCCCTGCACCCGGCGGAGGGGTGCCAAACTCCCCCGGGGGGCAGGGGACCCCAAAAATTCCCGGGCCCCCACCCCAAAAAAAACGGGGAGAAGTTTTGGCAGATGGTCATTGTCCCATTTCGGGCCTTTTTGTTTTTGCCCCCCTCCAAAATTCTTGTGCCACGCCTGACCTCTTGCTGTTGCTTGGCCTGCCCCTAAAAACTGTGTCATTTTGCCATGCTGACCTCATGCTGCTCGGGGGCTCTGCCGTGCCCCACACGTGTCATTGTGCCATGTTGACCTATGCCGTTTTTGGTTCTGCTCTGTGCCTACCACTTGTTGTCCACTCTGGGGCCCCTACCCCTGTTTTTCCACCCCCAGAATGTCATTGTGCCACTCCTGCCTATGCTGCTCCGGCCGGGCCCCAAAAACTTGTCTTTTGTGCCACTGTTTTTCCCTCTTTGCTGCTGCTGTGGCTTGCCGTCCCCCTAACACTGGTCATTTCCACTGTTGCCCTCTTGCTGCGCTGTGGCTGCCCCGTGCCTCCACACTTGTCATTTTTTGGGCCACGTCCATGACCTCAATGCTGCTGTGTGGCTCTGCGGCCCCACGTGTCATTGTCCACTCTGGGCCTCCCCCTTTTTTGCACCCCCAGAATGATTGTTTTTCCACTCCTGACCTCATCCCTGCTGCGTTTTTTTTTCCCCCCGTGACCTCCACACTGGGGGTCCCTTTTCCCCCCAAAATTGTTTGCCTTCTCCTGGCTTTGCCACCTCAACGTGTCAATTGTGCCACTGCCCACTAATGCTGTGCGTGGCTGCTGCCGTGACCTACACATTGTCATTTGGTCCCCTCCTATGGGGCCCTACTCCTGCTGGACCTCCAAATGTCATTTGTGCCACTTTGAACCTCCTTGCTGTTTCTGCCGTACCTCACACTGTGTCATTGTGCCACTGTCTGACCTCATTGCTGCTGTGGCCTGCTCCCCGTGACCTCCCCGGTGTTTTGTCCCCTTCTGTGGGCCTATCTGTTTTGCCACCTCATGTATTGGCCACTGTCTGCCTCTGCTGTGCGTGGCTGTGCCGTGACCTCCACACTGTGTCATTGTCCCCCCTCTGTGGCTATCTCCTGTTTTTGCCACCTCCAGAATGTGATTGTGCCACTGCTGACCTCAATGCTGCTGCGTGGCTGCGCGGACCTCACACCTGTGTCATTGTCCCACTCTGTGGTCTACTCCTGTTTTGCCACCTCCAGAATGTAATTGTGCCACTGCTGACCTCATGGCTCTCTGTTCTGCCCGGAATACCAGTTCATTTGTGCCATGTCTGACCTCATGCTGCTGCGGTGGCTGCTGCCGTGACCTACACACTGTGCTATTGTCCACTCGTGGCCTTACTCCTGTTTTTGCCACCTCCAGAATGTATTGTGCCACTGCCTGACCATGCTGCTGCTGTGGCCTGCTGCCCGTGACCTACACACTGTGTCTTTGGGTCCACTTCTGGCCTCACTCGCTTGTTTGGCTTGCTGCCTACCAACACACGTGTCATTGTCCCACTCGTGGCCTACTCCTGTTTTTTGCCACCTCCAGAATGTCATTGTGCCCACTGTCGGGACCTCATGAGCGGGCGCTACGGGGTGCTGCCGTGCCCTCCACACTGTGTCATTGTGCCATGTCTGACCTCAGGCTGGCTTCTCCCTTGCCGGGGACTCCACACTGTGTCTTTGTCCCACCTGTGGCGACCCTTTTTGCCACTCCAATGTCATTGTCATGCTGCCCTCATGCCTGCTCGGGTGCTGCCGTGACCTTCCACACTATGTCATTGTGCCACTGTCTGACCTCATGCTGCTGATGTGGATGCTGTCGTGGACCTTCACTGTGTCATTGTTCCCACTCTGTGGCCTCTCCTGTTTTTTCCACTCCAGAATGTTCCATTGTGCCACATGTCTGACCTCATGCTGGCGCTGTGGCTGTTGCAGTGACCTCCACACTGTGTCATTGTCCCACTTGTGGCCTACTCCTGTTTTTGCCCCTCCAGAATGTAATGTGTGCCAATGCGCTGAACTCATGCTTGCTGCTGGTGGCTGCTTGCCTGTGACCTCCACACTGTGTCATTGTCACATCTCTGTGGCCTACTCCTGTTTTTGCTACCTCCCAGAATGTGATTGTGCCACTGCCTGACATCTTGCAGCTGCTGTGGGGACTGCCTGCCGTGACCTCACCACTGTGCCATTGTCCACTCTGTGGCCTACTACTGTTTTTGCTACCTCCAGAATGTGATTGTGCCACTGCTCGCTTGACCTCATGCTGCTGTGTGTGCTGCTGCCGTGACCTCACACTGTGTCATTGTACCACTCTGTGGCCTACTCCTGTTTTTGCACTCCAGAATGTCATTGTGCCACTGCCTGAACTAATGCTGCTGCTGAGGCTGATGCCGGTGACCTCCCACACTGTGTCATTGGTCCCACTCTCTGTGGCCTACTCCTCTTTTTGCCCCTCCAGAATGTGATTTGTGCCACTGCCTGACTCATGCTGCTGCTGTGGCTTGTGCGTGACCTCCACAATGTGTCATTTGTCCCACTTTGTGGCCTACTCCTGTTTTTGCCACTCCAGAATGTCATTGTCGCCACTGCATGACTCATGATGCTGTGCCGTGTCCTCCCACACTGTGCATTGTCCCACTCTGTGGCCTACTCCTGTTTTTTGGCCACCTCCTACGAAGTGATTGTGCCACTGCCTGGACCTCATTGACTGCTGCTGTGTGACTCAACACTGTTGTCATTTGTCCAACTTTCTTGTGGCCTACTCCTCGTTTTTGCCACCTCCAGAATGTGATTGTGCCACTGCCTTACCTCATGCTGCTGCTGTCGTGACCTCTCACTGTGTCATTGTCCCACTCGTGCCTACTCCTGTTTTTGCCACCTCCCAGAATGTCATTGTGCACTGTTTGACTTATGTGCTCTGTGGCTGCTGCCGTGACCTCTCCACTCTGTGTCTTTGTCCCCACTCTGTGGCCTATCCTGTTTTTGCCACCTCCAGAATGTCCATTGTGCCACTGCCTGACCTCATGCTGACAGGCTGTGGCTGCTGCCGTGACCTCCACACTGTGTCATTGTCCCACTAAGTGGCCTACTCCTGTTTTTTGCCACCTCCAGATGTGATTGTGCCCACTAGCCTGACCTCATTGCTGCTGCTGTGGCTGCTGCCGTGACCTCCACAACTGTGTATTGTGCCACTGTCATGACCTTATGCTGATGCTGTGGCTGCTGCGTGACCTCCACACTGTTGTAATGTCCCTATCTGTGGCCTACTCCTGTTTTTGCCACCTCCAGAATGTCATTGGATGCCACTGCCTACCTCATGCTGCTGGCGGGCGTGACCTCCACACTTGTCAAATGTCCCACTCTTGTTGGCCTACTCTGTTTTTGCCACACATCAGATATGTGATTGTGCCACTGCCTGGACCTCATGCTGTGCTGTCGTGACCTACACTGTGTCATTGTCCCACTCTGTGGGCCTACTCCTGTTTTTGCCACATCCAGAATGTGATTGTGCCACTGCCTGACTTCATGCGTGATGTGCTGCTGCAGTGACCTCCACATGTGTCATTGTGCCACTTCTGACCTCATGCTGTGCTGTGGCCTGCTTGCCGTGACCTCCACACTGTTGTCATTGTCCCACTCTGTGGGCCACTCCTTTTTGATTGCCATCTCCAGAATGTGATTGTCGCCAACTGCCTGTAACCCAAGTGCTTGTGGCTGCTGCGTGACCTCCACACTGTGGTCATTTGTCCCACTCTGTGGCCTGCTCTGTTTTTAGACACCTCCAGATTGTCATTGTGCCTTGGTCTGACATCATGCTGTGCTTGTGGCTGCTGCCGTGACATCCACACTGTGTCATTGTGCCACTGTCTGGACCTATTTGCTTGCTGTGGCTGCTGACCGTGACATAACACTGTTGTAATTGTCCCACTCTGTGGCCTACTCCTGTTTTTGCCACCTCCAGAGTGTCTTTGTGCCACTGCTGACACCTCATGCTGCTGCTGTGGCTGCTGCCGTGACATACAACACTGTGTCAATTGTATCCCACTACTTGTGGCTTTTCCTGTTTTTTGCCTCCTCCGAATGTGTTGTGCCATGCCTGACCTCAGCTGCTGCTGTGGCCTGCTGCCGGTGCCTCCACATTGTGTCATTGTCCCACTCAGTGGCCTACTCTTGTTTTTCCACCTAAGAATGTCATTGTGCCACTGCATGACCTCATGTGCAGATGTGGTGCTGCGTGACCTCCCACAACTGTGTCATCTGTGCCTACTGTTCCGGACCTCATGCTGTTGCTGTGGCTGCTGCCGTGACCTACAAACCTGTGTATTGTCCCACTCTGTGGACCTACTACTGTTTTTGCCACCTCCAGAATGTCATTGAGGCCCGCAGGGGACCTCATGCTGCTGCTTGCCGTGACCTCAACACTGTGTCATTGTGCCACTGCCTGACCTCATGACTTGCTGCTGTGGCTGCTGCTGGGGCCCCGTGACCTCCAACACACTGTGTCATTGTGCCACTGTTGAACCTCATGATGGTGTGCTGTGGCTGCTGCCGTGACTCCAAATTGTGTCATTGTCCCACTTGTGGCATAATCTGTTTTTGCACTCCAGAATGTCATTGTGCCACTGCCTGACCTCATCTGATGCTGCTGTGGCCTGCTGCCGTGACTCCACATTTGTGGTCATTGTCCACACTTGTGGCCTAATCTGTTTTGCCACCCCCAGAATGTCATAGTGCCACTGGCCTGGATCATGCTGATGCTGTGGTGCTGCCGTGGACCCCACACTGTGTCATTGTCCCAATCTGTGGCCGACATCTGTTTTTACCAACTCCTGAATGTCATTGTGGCCAATGCTGATCTCATGCTGCGGCTGCCGTGACCTCACTCAACTGTGTATTGTGCCACTGTACTGACCTCATGCTGCTGCTCGTGGGCTGTGCGTGACCTCACCACTGTGTCATTGTTCCCACTCTGTGGCCTACTCTGTTTTTGCCACCTCACAGAATGTCATTGTCGCCACTGCCTGACCTATGCTGCTGCGGCCGTGACCTCCACCTGTGTCATTGTGCCACTGGCCTCCGCGACTCATGCTGCTGCTGTGGCTGCTGCATGGCCATGACCTCCACACTGTGTCATTGTGCACTGTCTGACCTTCATGCTGCTGCTGTGGCTGCTGCCATGACCTCCACACTGGTCATTGTCCACTTCTGTGGCCTACTCCTGTTTTGCCACTCCAGAATGTCATTGTGCCATGTCTGACCTCATGCTGCTCGCTGTGGCTGCTGCCGTACCTAACACTGTGTCATTGTGCACTGTCTGGACCTCAAGCTGCTGCTTTGCTGCTGCGTGACCTACACACTGTGTCATTCTCCCACTTGCTGGCCTAATCTGTTTTTGCCACCTCCAGAATGTCATTGTGCCACTGCTGGACCTCATGCTGCTTGCTGTGGCTGCTGCCGTTGACCTCCCACACTTTTTCAATTTTGTCCCCTCTGTGGCCTACTCCGTTTTTGCCACCTCCAGAATGTGATTGTTGCCAATGCCTGACCTCATGATGCTGCACTGTGGCTGCTGCCGTGAACCTCCTACACACTGTGTCATTGTCCATCTCTGTGGACCTACTCCTTTTTTGCCATCCATCCCAACGAATGTAATCGTGCCACTGCCTGACCTCATTGCTGCTGCTGTGGCTGCTTTGCCGTAACATCCACACTGTGTCATTGTGCCTCTGTCTGACCTCAGGCTGCTGTGTGCGCTGCTGCCGTGAACCTCCACCACTGTGTCATTGTCCCACTCTGTGGCCCTACCCTGTTTGTGCACTCAGAATGTCATTGTGCCCACTGCCTTGACTCATTGCTGCTGCTGCCGTCTCCTCCACAACTGTGTCACATTGTGCCACTGCCTGACACATGCTGCTGATGTGACTGCTGCCGTGACCTCCAACACTGTGTCATTGTGCCACTGTATGACCTCAGTGCTGCTGCTGTGGCGGCTGCTGGCCGTGACTACACCACTGGTGTTTCATTGTCCCACTCTGTGTCCACTACTCCTACGTTTTTGCCCCCTCCAGAATGCTTTGTGCACTGTCTGGCATCATGCTGCTGCTGTGGCTTCTTGCCGTGACTCCACACTGGTGTCCATTGTGCCACTGTTGACCTCATGCTGCTGCTGTGGCTGCTGCCGTACCTACACACTGTGTCATTTGTGCCACTGTCTGACCTCATGCTGATGCTGTGTGGCTGCTGCTGTGACCTACACACCTCTGTCATTGTGCCACTGTATGACCTCTTGTGCTTCTGCTGGGGCTGCTGCCGTGACCTACACCACTGTGTCATGTGCCACTGTCGACCTCATGCTGCTGCTGTGGCTGCTGACCCGTGACCTCCACACTGTGTCATTGTCCCTTGTGGCCTTCTCCATGTTTTTGCCACCTCCAGAAGTTCAGTTGCCACTGTATGACATCATTGCTGTGCAGTGGCTGCTGCCGTGTCCTCACACTGTGTCATTGTGCCACTGTTGATCCTCATGCTGTGCTGTGGTGTGTTACCGTGACCTTCACAACTGGGTCATTGTGCCAATGTCTGACTCATGCTGTGCTGTGGGCTGAAGTGCCTACACACTCTGTCATTGTGCCCACTGTCTTGACATCATGTTGCTTCTGTGGCTGCTGCCTGTGACCTCACACACTGTGTATGTCATTGTGCCACTGGCTAGTCTATGCTGCTGCTGCAGTGACCTCCACACTGTGTCATTGTTGACCACCCTGTGACCTATTATGTTTTTGCCACCTCCGATGTCATTGTGAAACTGTCTGACCTCATGCTGATGTGGCTGCCGCACCGCACCTCAACTCTGTAACTTTTGTTTTTTTTTTGCCCACGAAGTCTCAGCTTGTTTTTTCCAGCTTTCTCTGGCACATCAAGATTTTTTCAGGCATACATTCCCTCTTCAGTTTTTTGGTCAGTTTTGCCTTTTTAAGTGCCAGGGATTTCATAGTGAAGCGATTCTAAGAGCGGCGGCAGTCATGTGAATGTCATACTAAAACCAACTTGTATTGAGACCAAACCAGCCTTCCTCTGCATATTTAAGCATGGCACAACGTTCATACCAACACCTGCACGGCTCTGGCAGCCTGGAAATAGCAGTTTTTTAACGTGATTCGTGCCCAAAGTGTAATTCGGAAAGAATTTTATTTTTTGCCCGAGAATTAGGCGAAGGTGAACGAAAACGAATTTCGGGGAAAATTCGCCCACATCATCTATATGACATGGATCATTCACATTCCAAAAACTTGTGCGTATCAAGATTGCAATATCCAAAAGCCACAAATCATTTCATTATCATATGGATGAAATTAATTTCACTTTGCTTTATGATGCATTAAATTTCACTGTCTTGCAGCTGGTTCACAGTAAATAATTAATCTTTGTAATTTTAAGGAAGAGTTATCAAGTCCTTTCATATCCATTCAAACCAATCACATTAACATCACCTAATAAATCTATGCACAACCACACTACCTCGATATCTGGATTCACCCTGCCCCAACATCCTGAATTATACTGACTGCATCTCATTTCCACAACTCCCATATATCAGAAAAATCCTGCTCTTGATTAAACGGTGAGGCCTGTACATTGGCAGATCCGCATTAATAAGTGCTTTCATGGCTGGGAGGAGAAGGCAAGTTTTGGCAGCTTCAATTTAATAGGTATATATTTTTCTCGCAATAAAATATTAAGAACATGATAAAATTCCATTTCACACTAGTCAGGATAAGGTAGTCCATGTGGCCTAACAAACTATTTTCCAGGGGCACATACACCGCGGTAATCCCTACTTCTCTTTTAGAAAACCCATGGACTTCAGACAAATAGGCTTGGTATAAACGGGGGCATCCCAAATCATGTGGGAATAGGGTTCACGCAAGTTTATTAAATCTATGCAAGTTGCGTTCGGCAGTATACCAATCCGGGCAGCCGCTACAGATGTATAGTACACTCTGTGGAGCCATTTATTTTGTATTAGTTGATCGTGTGCGCTAATTACTGTAGATCTCCACGAGGAAGCCAACTCCTCCAGGTGGACGGATTCTAGGTAAGGAATATCTACCTTCCACTGGTCAAAAGCTGTTGCCATAGGAGAGGGCTGACATCCCATGATACTTTTGTAAAAGGTAGAAACTGGTTTTAGCGGATCCTTCATCCTGGCTATCTGCTCTAATGTGCTACATTCCAATTGGATACTACCACCTCCAAATTGCCTAAAACAGACATGTAGCAACTGGAATACCTACAAAGGGTTAGAATGAGGGGCAGACCGCTGAGTTCACTAACTCATGAAAATTCTATAAAATCGCCACTTCATGTATAGTGGCCAAATATTTTATTGCCTTTCTGAAAGCCATAGTTCATAAAAATCCATTTGAGATTCAATTCAGCCAGTTTTTGCTTTTTCATAATGGAATGTATGGTGACCATGAGTTGCTATTCCTATCCCTTTTATAGACCTCCACAAATTTCTTCTAAATAGCCACCGTTGTTGCCATGTTAACAGTATAATGTTGTACACGATTTTCGCTGCCTATACACTAGATTAGCCAGTGCCTCGTAGGAGCCTACCAGGGCAGCTTTCAGGACCACTGCCGGATTATTACGGTCGGCACCTATCCACCACC
>JAODAL010002790.1:0-172500 GCA_025379985.1 Phyllomedusa bahiana | reverse complement strand
TGTGAGAACATTGCTAACTGCACCTCATTGTGAAAATTTAAGTTTCTGAACGAAATAAAGATGAGTGCTTTATAATATTTAGTAGCTGCAGACATCTGCAGACTGCTTATTTCTTTCATTTCACCATAGGACAGACCAGGAAGATAAATTAATTACAGCAGCCCTGAAGAGCAAAAGGTTTGAGTAGACATAAATGACTTAAAGGGGCACTCTGGGACTATCTTGTTATTTGTTATAGGGCTCACAAATGTATTATATGAAAATTTGTGATTCATACTTATTAAAAATATTTACCTGTCCTGCCATGCAAAAACAGGCAAAGAGCACTGACCTCCCCTCCCACCTATCCTTTGCAAACCATGTGGCATTCATTGATCACATGGCCTCAGTAAATGTTTTGTCATCACTCAGGGGTGTGCTTTGAAGCCAGGATCAGTTCAGAAAAATCCCCCTCTAGTGGGCATGTCATTAGCAGAGAACAATCTAGCTGCATTCACACTTAACAGCCTGTAGTTTGCAAATGAAGAGAAGGAATTACATAAGAGTAATTTCAGAAGAGGAGGGACTGTTTTTTTATTTTGAGCCCTGCTGACAAGACTTACTAACAGTAATGTGAGCAGAGGACAAAAGTTCAGAGCGGGGGGTTGTGTACTGCTGTCATGAAAATGGTGATTGGAGTTCTTTACAGTTTACATAGTGACTCATGGGTCCATCATTATCTTGACAGCAAGAACAGAGCTGAGGGATTACACACTTATGTCAGCACAATGTCTAGCAGTGATAACTGTGAAAGAAAATCCTAGATTGCTAAGCAGTCTAGGACTTGTAGGAAAGAGATGCTTTTGAACTACTAACACTCCCACAAGCAGGAAGTTGCACTGCAAAAAATGCATTTTATGATAGATGGATAAGGAGTCAAAGAAAAAGAAAAGAAACACATGAAGGTAGTGGAATATCTTTAGAGACATGAATTACTGCAGCTCTGGAGGGCCAGAGGCTTAAGGAGACATATCTTACCACAGCCCTGGAGAGCCAGAGATTTGAGGAGACATTAATTACTGCAGCCTTAGAGAGTTAGAGTTTTGAGGACAGATGAATTACTGCAGTCCTGGGGATCCAGTGGTTTTAGGAGACATGAATTGCTGCAGTCCTCGGGATCCAGCAGTTTGAGGAGACATGAATTATGCAGCCCTTGGGAGCCAAGAGTTTGAGGCAACATGAATTACTTGAGCTCCAAAGAGCTAGAGGTTTGAGGAGATATAAATTACTGCAGCCCTCGAAGGCCAGAGACTTCAGGAGACATGGATTACTGCAGCCCTGGAGAGCCAAAGGTTTGAGGAGATATAAATTACTGAAGCCCTGGAGAGTAGCGGCATTGAGGAGACATGAATTCCTGCAGTCCTGGACAGCCAGACGTTTGAGGAGACATGAATTTCTGCAGCTCTGAAGAACCAAAGGTTTTAGGAGACATGAATTACTGCAGTCTTGGAGAGACAGATATTTGAGACATGGATAACTGCAACCTTGAAGAGCCCTAGAGAACCAGAAGTTTGAGACGCGGATAACTGCAGCCTTGAAGAGTCAGAGGTTTGAGGAGACATTAATTACTGCAGCCCTAGAAGGCTAGAGGCTTGAAGAGACATGAATTCCTGCAGCCCTGAAGAGCCAGGGGTTTGAGGAGACATAAATTACTGCAGCTCTGAAGAACCAAGGGTTTAAGGAGACATGAATTACTGCAGCCCTGGAGAGCCTAGGGCTTGAGTTGTGAATTACGGCAGCCCTGGAGAGCCTAGGGTTTGAGGAGACGTGACTTACTGCAGCCCTGGAGAGCCTAGGGTTTGAGGAGACGTGAATTACTGCAGCCCTGGAGAGCCTAGGGTTTGAGGAGACGTGAATTACTGCAGCCCTGGAGAGCCTAGGGTTTGAGGAGACGTTTATTACTGCAGCCCTGGGGAGCCAAGGGTGTGAGGTGATCTGAATTACTGCAGACCTGGAGAGCACCAGGGCTTCCAGATCACAGCCAACAAGCCTGTGATTGGTAAAACATGTCAGACATACGCTTTACTGGGGGATAAACATGACAAGCCAAGGGTAGGGCAATGGTATTTTGGCAGAATCTGGATGTGGTACACTGAGGAATTTTTAGTAAAGCTCTGGTTCTTTTATAAAGAACAAATTTGGGACATCCTCACATGTAAAATCTACAATGTGCCATGTGTACACATCAAAATATCAACAAAGGGCTTTCATACATGTACCCTAGGTCTCAGTGGATCAAGTGTAGTCCATTTTGTTCTATTGTATGGAGGAAAAATTTTTTTTAGGGGGTTTAAAAAAAGCTCGGACCACTAAAAAACCTTTACACTAGCTTAGCACCCGCAAATTTAGTCAATAGAAGACTACACTTGGATTATTCAGCCTCTGTGTACATTGCAGTATATGTCTGGATACCTTTTTGTTGGTTTTCCCTAAATGAATGATGGATGAATCTGAGGTAAAAAAAGACTAAGGCCCCGGGTATTCCCATTTATTTCTTTATTTGAAAAACCTTTTATCTCTCGTTTCTGAGTGATTTTAGCCCCACCCTGGGAATGCCTATGCTGGTTCCATCTTTTCCTCAGGTAAGTAATCCACAGGTTGTAAAAGAATTCATCAGACCAGGCTATCTTTGTTCATTTTCCAACTCACCATTTTGTATCAAGGGCAAAAAACTCCCGTTTTTGGCTGTACGGGGCCCCATCCCCCCCAAAGGGGGAGCCCAGCACGGCTTATACCTAAAGAACGCCTGGGTTTCCCGGGGCCTCAATTCCCAGGACTGCGCTGTCGCTATTCAGTCTGGTAAGCCTAAGGAGCAGGACGTTTAAGCAAACATTGACTGATGACCAGGCTGCTGAATCTCTGTATCTACAATATGGAAAACAAATGTTTTTTTGTTAAAGGGGGTTTTTCCCAAGTTAATAAAAACTCTTCAGCTGCCATTGTGTTAAAATAGAAAATTAACCCCGAAAGACGATAAATATTTTACATGGAAATCAATTTAATCAAACTTGAACATTACTAAATATGTATTGTGGTCAGTTTTTCAGTATGTACAACGTAACCAAATATTCATTTAACAAATGCCGTGTGAACATTCCCTTAGAGTTAGCAAATAATATGGGTGGATTTATTCATGCATAAAAGTATCTCATACCAAAATGACAGGGTAAATTTGTAACTGAAATCTAATAGCTAGAAAGATATTAGCCCCAGTGACAGCTTTTTTGGTCTTTGTAGGTTGCGATTCATGCGCTACTATATCCTAACAGACAGCTAGGCGTTATCAGCTCAAGTTATTTTTTGGTATTAACCGAATGATGGAAGGATGGTCTGGTGATTTATTAAACTATTTCAATTTTCTCCCGCTTTGGTTGTTGTTACAGCAGCTGTATATCTGCATTTGCAAATTTATAGGGGCAGTTATATATGAATAAATGCTATATACAATCACAGTGGAGTAAGACAGTATGGGTTAATGCTAATTTAGTACTAAGATGCAGTGAGATACAATTAGTTACTTTTAAACAAGTGCTACCTTCCATGGTAGATAACATTGGGTGGCTTAATTCATACATAAAAATATCTCTAATACCAAAATTCAAATAACTGTGCACTTCAGAGGATATTTAAAAGTGATACATGAGTTCTGATTTCGGGACTACTTTTAGCTTGATCAGAGGTTTTGTTGGTTTTAAAATTTCTTGGTTTCTGCATAAGTTTTTCCCTTTAGAGATTGAACTATATATGTACAATTTTATGCAAACTAATATTAATACTTATCTGTTATGGCTAAAAGGGGTTTAAGATTGCCTATGGCAAATTGTGATTTTGTTAGGATAGACACTTCATTATCACAGCTAGGTTATTTTTCTTCTGATGTTTAGATTTAGAAAAGTGGTCAATTCTCCCCTCCAAACAGACTCCACTCTCAGTCTTACTCAAGAGGTCCCGGTCTACCCTGACCCCGTGATTTCTACTGCACCACATTACTGATTTGGTTCTATGTAAATTGCTATTAAATGTAGATTGAACTGTCTTAACTTAATCGCTGTATGTGTGCCTCGGTTCGGGGTTCCTCTCCATTAACCCCTCTTTATCCAATCTTCAACAACATGCAACATTGTGACACCAAAGCCTTATCAAAAATCTTTAGATGAAATTCAAGTGGTAAATATGAACATTTACAATATTACAGCGATAAAAACCTGGAGGTACATGACTGGCGTGCAGAGTCCTTCCTGTATATAGAAAACGCCACTTTTCCACAAGCCCGCAGTTACGACTGTGAGGCTTCAACAGAGCTGTTCACACAACCTTGCGACGTTTCGGAATAAAGTAACTCCTTTTTCAAGCATGCGCTGTTCACCCTTTGTCCTGCTTAAATAGCAACAATGTGTCACATGACCTTTCATACATGAAAAAACTTTGAGACTCTCGGTTCACATATTTTGATCAAAAGATGTTTAAGCTGCCCACGACTTTCACGTGATCTCAAAATCGGGCAGTCCTATGCTATTTTACCTCTCAATCGAGCCAATCTGGCCTCTCACTGGGTCAACGCCGACCCATTATTCATAAGAAAAAATAAAAAACACCCAACCTGCAAGCTCCCCTTTTTATGACAGCCTGTGAGAGTGGGCGGGGATAGAAACCCAAAAATGGAAGCACCCCTTCCTTCCCATATAGGTTAAAATCAATGTACACCAAGTATAAAGTATGTTTCTGCACACAAAAAACATTTCTGAAAATACGTATGCAAACCTGGGTGCCACTGGCTGTCATAAGAAGGGCAGCGTGCAGGTTGGGTGTTTTTTTTTTTTCTCTCTGAATAATGGAGGTCGGTTGCCCCAGTGGGGAAGGCCAGATTGGCTCGATTGAGAGGTAAAGATAGCATAGGACTGCCCGATTTTGAGATCACGTTGAAAGTCGTGGGCAGCTTAAACATCTTTTGATCAAAATATGTGACCGAGAGTCTCAAAGTTTTTTCAGGTATGATAGATAGCATAAATGCTTCTTTAGGGATTTCCACGTAGTGTATTGCCCTTTTTGCAGTAGTGTGCCGCTGGCGCGGTCTGTGTGTGTACATGTATAATACATGTGTGCCGCAGCCCTGCAGTGGCACCCAGGTTTGCATACTTTTTTTTCAGTAAATGTTTTTGTGTTTCAGAAACATATGTTATACTTGTGTACATTGATTTTAAAACCCATATGGGAAGGAAGGGATGCTTCCATTTTTGGGTTTCTGTCCCCCCCACTCTCATAGGCTGTCATAAGAAGGGCAGCTTGCAGGTTGGGTGTTTTTTATTTTTCTCTCTGAATAATGGAGGGCGGTTGACCCAGCGAGAGGCCTGATTGACTCGATTGAGAGGTAAAGATAGCATAGGACTGCCCGATTTTGAGATCACGTTGAAAGTCGTGGGCAGCTTAAACATCTTTTGATTTAAAATATGTGAACCGGGGGTCTCAAAGTTTTTTTATGTATGATAGATAGCATAAATGCTTCTTTAGGGATTTCCACATAGTGAAATTGCCCTTTTTGCAGTAGTGTGCTGCTGGCCCCGGTCTGTTTGTGTACATGTATAATTAAATGTTTGCCGCAGCCCTGCCATGGCACCCCAGGTTTTGCATACGTTTTTTCAGAAATGTTTTTGTGTGCAGAAACAATTTATACTTTTGGGTTTGTACTTTTGATTTTAAAACCTATATGGGAAGGAAGGGTTGCTTCCCCATTTTGGGTTTTTTGTCCCCGCCCACTCTCACAGGCTGTCATAAAAAGGGCAGCTTGCAGGTTGGGTGTTGTTTATTTTTTCTCTCTGAATAATGGAGTCGGTTGACCCAGTGAGAGTGCCGATTGGCTCGATTGAGAGGTAAAGATAGCATAGGACTGCCCGATTTTGAGATCACGTTGAAAGTCGTGGGCAGCTTAAACATTTTTTTTGATCAAAATATGTAAACCCGAGAGTCTCAAAGTTTTTTCATGTATGATAGATAGCATAAATGCTTCTTTAGGGATTTCCACGTAGTGTATTGCCACATGACCTTTCAATCACAAAAATAGTATCCCATTGACTCTAATCTCAACCGGCGCTACACACCTTCTATTCTGTTTAATACATCAAAAATCTATTTATACCTACCTAACAAGCACTACATGGGATCTACAAGTAACTTTTCAGACTAAAAACCACGTTGAATCCCTTAGGGACCATTGTATCCAATTTGTGGATCCAAAACGCCTCTCGTTTCAGAAGCGCTGTTCCAATCTCCCCTGTATTTCTGACCTCCTCTAGGACGCACCATTTTAGTTCGCTAACTTGATGCTTTTGGTCATTGATATGACGAGCAACCGTAGTTTCGCCATATTTTGTAATCCCACCTTGACCATTGTCCTGAGCTGCTCTCTTGTTATAATTCCGTATAGCTGATTTATGTTCAGTAATTCTTTTCTTTACTGGGCGACTAGTCTGTCCGACATAGGATTTGCTGCATGGGCATTTAAGAGCGTAAATCACATTACTACTATTGCATGTAAGGTATCCATAGATTTGAATTTTCGTACCTTGTAATGGATGCATAATATGGCCCTTTGATTATACCACTACAATTTGTGCAAGACATGCAGGGAAATGTACCACAATTTGTGCAAGACATGCAGGGAAATGTACCTTGCTTCTGTGTTCTAAGTCTTTGTTGTCTAGTTTTATTCTTTTGTTTAATGTCAGATCTGATCAGTTGGTCACCTATACTTTTTCCTCTTTTGAATATATACATCGGTCTATCCCTAAATAGGTGGCCGTATTTCTCATCTCTTTGCATAATATGCCAATAACGGTTTATTGTTCTTCTTATCATAGCAGACCGTCTACCATATGTAGTTACAAATACTTGTTTGTTCCCATCTTTTTTCTTTCTTCTCTTATTTTCCAATAAATCCTTTCTATTTATTCTTCCTATCTCCTCCCCAAGTTTTTGCATCTCTTCGTAACTATATCCTTTCTGTACAAAGTTTGTAATCAATTTTGTCTTCTGTTTATTATATTTCTCATCATCTGAACAGATGCTTCTGGCTCTGATAAACTGGCCTTTGGGAATACCTGCAAAAACCCTGGGTGCATGATAGCTGGATTTATGCAACATATTATTACGGTCTGTTGTTTTTGTAAATTGCTGCAATTTTCTGCAAATCGTGACACAACTGCAAATAGATAAAGTACAGTACCACTAGTGCAATCATAGTCATGACAAAGATTCTGCACCAAAAGGAGTACTGCTGTGAGCTAACACTATGGTGGAAGATAATGAAGTGACTGACAACCAAAGAGAGACATTTTAAGAAAGGAGGCAACTATCTGGAGCAACATATATAAGAGAACCGTAAACCATGGAAAACAGTCAATGTAAAGGGGGTTTGGACTCATATGGAAACCAAATAGAGTAATACTTGTCCCTGATCCTATCCATACTACATTCAGATTTTATAGACACAGATGGCAGATAGCGTCTCGCTATGTCTGTTATTAAAATGAAAGGAAGTGATGTATATCCATAAATGGGTAATTTATTTGTAAAGGTGCCTTATCACATACAGATTGCTGTCCAATGTTCATCCAAGCAGATCTATCTGATACCTATAGCTTGGTTTGTATAAACGGCCACTTCATCAATCCGTTTCATCAGCCAGAAAACTGATATGACATTTAAATGTATAACCATGATTATAGCAGATTGAAATCAGGAGATTGAAATCATAGTATACAAAAAACCATGGAAGAATACAGGTGAGATGTTGTTTTGACCTCCTTTGAGTCAACAGAGAGAATTATTGGACTGAGAGATTTAATTTTGTTGCCTAACCATAGGCCTTACAGGAAAAGCCACACTTTATTGCTGGCGTGAGCAGGTTGTGGGTCCACATGCTCACGTAAAATTGGCAAGTTTAATGCCACGTGAGGGTTGTGTGTTGAGGTTGGCAGTAACAAAAACCTGAACATTACTGGCCTGTGTTTGATGAGCAGCTATAGTGTAACAGACGGCAAGCAAAGTGTGATGCTGGTCCACAAAAGACAGATTGGATAAGAGTAAACTGTGTCTGTAGAGGAAGACCTGAGCTCTGACCTTTAAGACTGCTGACTGGCCTATGGAGGTGCCACACGATTCACAGTGGTTACTCTGAGACTGAGCGACATATATCATAGATCATTTTGTGCAATAATTATCAATATTTGTTATTATTACTCAAAAACGATGTGTAATGATCAAACAAATGCTTTTCCTCTAGTCTGGCATATTTTTATGGAACCAAAATGAACTCAGTTATCTTAATAAAGCTGCAGATGCACTCATGCATTATACTTGGCATATTGAAACTTTTTCAAGAAAATGTTTAATATGAAAATTTAGCCTCTGAAAAGGGGTTGCCTCACTTTAGACAATGATGGCATATCGCTAGGGTATGTCATCATTGTCTGATAGGTTTGGGTCCCAACTCTGGGACTTGCACCTATCTCCAAAACAAGCCCTGAAATCTCTCCGCTTTGAACAGAGAGGTGGTCAAAACTCTGCCATTGAAATGAATGGGGTCTCCGATAACAGCCAAGGATCGCCACTTGGCTATACTCGCAACTCCCATTCATGTATGTGAGAGAGTCCCGGCCACTTCTCCATCAAGAACGGAGAGGTTTCAGGGCCGGCTTAGGAGATAGTTGCAGGTCCCAGAGGTGGGACCCCGATCCATCCTAGTGATATGCCCTCATTGCCTAAAGTGGGACAACCCCTTTAAACACCAGGCCCTAATAACCAGCTACATTTTTCAGATTTTGCCTCCCTGCATTTCAAGTCATAACTTTTTTCCAGTGACGCAGTTCTATGAGGATTTGTTTTATGAAAAGTAGTTGTGTTTTTTGGAGGATGTAGTATGAGTTTACATATAAATTACTGTGTAATTTAAAAAAACAAATTTTACCATGTGAACGTAAAAAAAGGTCTTTGTTTGTTTAATTATTTTTTAAACCATTTACATTTCATACTAAGTAATCTGTTAGATGAATCCTACAAGTTATTATATTGTGTGGATACCTAATATTTGTAGGAGTTTTTTATGTGTATATTGTTTGCACAATAATTTTTGTGTTTTTATGCTTTGTTTTTATCCCATTAAGAGATAACTATTTTTACACTTTTTCTTTTTTACACTTAGTATATTAGCATACTCCTGTATGCTAATACATTACTGTAACGACTGGGTAGTGGATCCTCTGGACCACCCCAAGCGATGATAGCTAAGCCACGCCAGGGAGCGGAGTCTAAGTAGCCGCCGGTATTCACCAGAGCCCGCCGCACAGCGGGATGGACTTGCTGCGGCGTGAGACTACCAGGTCGCTACCCCTAACGTGACCTGCTTGCGATGGCGGCCGAGGTACAGCGTGGTACATAGTCGTAGTCCAAGAATCGTAGTCGTGGGCAGGCAGTAAGGTCAGGGCTGGCGGCAGAGGTTCGGAGTCGAGAACCGTAGCACGAGGTCTGGTACATGGTAGGGCGAGAATACACTTTAGGAAATGCTTTAGCTAAGGTACGAGGCAACATAGATCCAGCAAGGAGTGATTGTGGAGCGTAACCTTAAATAGGGGAAGCGCCCGGCAATTAGCCAATTACCGGGGCGCTGGCCCTTTAAATTTCCAAGAACGAGCGCGCGCGCCTTAGGGAACGGGCACGCGCGCCTCGGCCGGCAGAGGGCGTGGACGGGACAGGAACGAGGTCAGGTGAGTCTGTGAGTGCTGCGGACCCCCCGTTTGTCCCACGGCCAGAGGCGCCACCCGACCCCGGCAAACACCCGGGGGGGCTGACATGGGTGCGCCCGCGGGCCGAGGAGCGGGACCGCCCGCGACAATTACATTCTGTGTCAGTATGATATGGGCTGCTGTCAGGACAGCACACAGTGTGCCCTGAGAGCACGCTCCCTATACAGACAGCCCTGGGCCTACTCTAGGTCCACAGGGTTAAGTGTATAGATATTCCCCAGGTTCCATCAGACACTGGGTATCCCGGTGACCCGATTGGACAGGGGAATCCCCTTTGATCATGCCGTGGACCACTGCAATCAAAGGTTTAAACGACGGAGATCATAGGCTTTCTCCGACCTCGGCTGTGCACAGAAGCTGCTCTAGGAATGGAGCTGTTAACTACAGCTCTATTCCTAATGCAGCTGTGGTACTGTGGAACCCCTTCTGAAGACAGTGACGTCTTTTGGCAGCGGTGCTGACAGGGTACGCGCATCGCCCGCCATCAAAAGATAGTAGTTGTTAAGGGGTTAGATCAAGTTTACTTTCTACTTTCTGTAGCTAAATGACTTTACTGTATTAACAGAGACAATATAAAGTGAGTCATTTCATTATAATTTACAAGTTAAAGGCAGCTATATTGTGGTAATAAAATGAATAGAAGAGGCACGATAGTAACACTATACACACAGATAAAGTTATGTTTGTATTATCCCTGTCAATTCTAGATCTTTGGGGGAGGGATTATACTCAACCTCTGACTGGAGTCAATGTAAATTCATTGAAATTTCTCTGATAATTAACTCTCACTTATTACCATAAAGCACACATGCCCTGTTCCACTGTCTATACTGACAGTACAGGAAGGAAGTGTGTGTCTTCAATCTGGCCACTCAGGAGATGACTACCTATATACCGATATTAGTATTGTGTCCCAAAATTATAAACCTGAAAATGTATGTTTATGAAAATAAAGGGGGTACCCTGAAATAAACGTGGCTTGAGTCATCAGACCTAGATCTAGACTTGTGTTGGCTGAGGAAGTTCCACTTTGAAATGTTTAGATTTTTTATACTGGACAGAATGAAATGATTTCCACTTGATACCCGACTGTCAGCATTTTTGATATAGTAGATTGCAGTACATTGTAGGGGAGTCGTATTATGTGTTTTTTAATATATACTAAGAACATTTTGTAAAGTCTAATTCACAAATACTGCTCCCTCTTCGACTTTTTTAAACTCTAAACTCTCAAACGCCCTGAAGTTGCTTTCCAAACCGCAGTAGAATTTGGCAGTCCAAATATCCTCCCGGTGTTACATAATGCTTTCAGGGAAATAAAAATAGTCCTACTGAAAGAGGCAAAAGGGCCAATAAAAATATTTGGTGGTAGGAGTCCATTCATTAAATGATAGATTTGTGAAAGAAGAATCATGAAATTTATAGTGGAAGGAGAACATTATTGCTTTTCTAAGTTCCTGTTCACACACTGGATTTTCATGCAGAAATCGATGTGTATTTCAAGCTGACATCTGCTTGAGTTCCACCTCCAAACCGCGTCCCAGTATATTTTATAGGAATCTAAGGTATAGTTTACAATACAAGAAGAAAAACAAATTACTTGTCACTTATTGATGCATGTTCCACATGGACTCCACATGGAAACTGAGTTGGATCCACAGGATGGAGAATTACCCAAATGAATAGAGCTTATCCTAATCCAAAACCAAAGCCAAATCCACCATATAGAAAGTGCAAATCTTTGAC
This sequence comes from Phyllomedusa bahiana, assembly GCA_025379985.1. Classification (NCBI taxonomy): domain Eukaryota; kingdom Metazoa; phylum Chordata; class Amphibia; order Anura; family Hylidae; genus Phyllomedusa; species Phyllomedusa bahiana. The sequence continues at coordinate 160,918 of JAODAL010002790.1, read as the reverse complement.
CACTCTGCTTCAAGGCAGACCATTAAATGAATACATTCCGTTTGTCATCATCTGTCCTGATAAAATCATCTCACCTGTAAAGGCCACCAGGACAACATTATACATTTCATTTACCTCTGAAAATTGAGGTATATTGTTTGAGCAATTCTGGCACATTTTGCTCATCTGAAAGAGCAGATACTCTCAGCGATATTTACTCTGCAGCATCTCTAAAAAAAAGTTCTTGCTGATTTATTCTTAGCAGCAATCTTCTTTTGGTTGATGAGTGCTGCTTGTTTTCCACAGTCCCTCAGAGCCTGACATTCATTGCAAAATATCCCATTTCGTTGCACCTCTAGTGAGACAACACTAGGGAAGAGTGTCTGAGTCATTAGTGACCCGTCATCTATGGTTGTATTTACTTCCTCCTGTCGATTCTCTCTGCAATAAGCCATTGCAAATGATTGTTTAGTCACAGTATCCTACTGGGATACTTGGGGCTCACCATAAGAATTGATTCTCAGGGCACAATACTAGAGTTGATTCTTGAGGCCCACCAGTGGAAGTAATTCTTGCACATGACTGCAAATGACCCATGTAATTTGCCTTTTTTTTATAAGTTGTTCTCCTTGAAAAGCAGCCCCCCCCCCCCACATGCACGAGGGCCTGCCATACCTAAAGGCCCACCATACCCTGGGGTCCACCAGAGGTTTTCACTGTCCCCTGGTGGGCTAGTCTGAGACAGTTTAGTCACTTAAGTCTCACGTGGTCTCTTACATCTCATGCCCAACCCTTTATTACTATGGTAGCTACAAATTGGACTTTGATTATCCGCCCTACCTCATGTGTAGCTACATCCCCATCAGGATATTTTTGTCATCCTGACCCACAGTTCTTGAAGGTTAATGGAGATCTGTTGGAATGTTTATCCATGTCACCAAATGTGTGTTTAAAATGTTCTTCATATCTCCAGAGTTTAGGATAATATCGTTGGCTAGCAGCAATTTCACTAAATCCCAGGTATCAGCCTCTAAAACATTAAGCACCGAATCACCTTGGAATTTGGTCAAGGACAATGCCAGGTCACATGTTGCTCATGCTACAGTGAGCAGCCTTCGGGGCCTAAATGTTCTACCATGTTTTTATTAAGCCCTTTAAAACAATCATTGTCGTTTTTTTTGTTGTTTGATTTTTAAATGTGGAGACCCTTTTAGTCACCAGCGCAGCCAATGACCACTTCACAAACTGCAGCAATTCGTGGAAAAGTGCAAGCGGCCTCATTGCATGCTACTTGAAGGGGATTTATCGCTTCATCAGTTCGTCTGTTTCATTGTACTTTCAGTTTCTCAGCTCCTCAAATCCAGGGGCGTTTCTACACTCCCAGCTGGGTGGTTTTTAACTGAAGGGGGGTGACATCATCCCCCCCTTCACTGTTCATGCTCGCTCCCGAGTCAGTGTGTTTGTTTGAGATCAGTGGGAGGGGACAGCACATCCCTGCTCTTCCCCCCTCTCCGTCTAAGTCCACATGTCACTGTGTCATTCCTCTCCCTATGCAGTCTTATTTTGTAAGAGCTGTTTGTCTAGACAGTCTTCTATGAACTCAGAGAACTGATCTCTTCTCCTCTCACAGCTGGAGGTTTGTTACAGTTGAATCCAGTCTTCTATGAACTCATACAGAGCAGCACAGATCTGTCTCCCTTCTAGGTTTACACACAGCAGCATTAGGCACCGAGCACAATTCTGCTGTTTTCTGATTGTTACTGTGCAGCTCCTGGCTGTGCAGAGTGAAATGTTGCCGGCCCGTTATTCTGAGTGAGAGAGGCAGGAATGCATGCTCCCGTGAATACGACCATGGGCCAGACAGAATGTAAATTAGTAGAGCCAGCAGCCAATGAAATGAAAGGAGGTGGAATCCGACTGGCACTGGGGAACTGTGTTTACACAAAACGAAGATAAGGGAGACAGTGAAAACAAGACAGCTTTGCAAATGACATACAATTGCAAAGTTGCTTTTTACACTATTCCCTTATTCTGAAGACCATTTAATGTAATAAAAAACCCTTAAAAGGGGTGTTCCATAAGGGAAACATCACTTAACAGGTCAGCTTATAGCTAGCTATGAGCGAAACTGTGTTACAGAATGAAGAGGGTGGCACTACAACCATTCTCCCCATTTATTTCTATATTCGGAATATTCAGAACTCCTTGGGTTTATATTGGGACCTCCCATAGAAATGAATGGGTGGACGGCTTCATGCACCGCCCTCCTCATTCTGTAACGTGGTCGGCTTGTTGTTAACTAGGAGCCAACCTGTTATGTGAATGTTCCTTCATAGGTACACCCCTTTAACTGTGTGGCACACTTCTGCTACGTGTGAGCTCAGCCTTAAAGGGGTTTTGCCAGAGTGCAAAATTTACCCTGCGCCCCGGGCGGAGAGCTGGCGCGCTTGCAAGTCACTCCCACTATTCTTTGGGGTTTCCCAGTACAGCCGTGGTGCTTCAACTTGCTCGGAACTCCCCTAAACGATGTGTGCAAGCGGGGGAAAACCCATTGGGGCCCCATCCGAGACAGGTGCGGGTCCCAGACAAAAATGGCATATCCTAATGAAATGCCATCATTGTCTATGGTGGCAAAACCCTTTTAATGTTTATTATCCTAATTAGCTTCAGTTTTCTAATTCTGTAGAAAAAATAGGAAAATCCAGAATTCTATATTTAGTGCAGTAGTTTAAAGGTACAAACTACAAAAACAACTTCCAGATTTAATCCAAGGAAACTGCTAATGACTAGAATGTGAAAGGTCTAGACAAAACATACATGAGAAGTCCGTAAACTCATTCAGAGTCATACAGTATTAAAGCATTGATTGCTGAGAAATAATTTTGTTTTTCAAAATAACAAACAGTTCTGCTGTGAAAACAGATTGCCCCCTTTCAGACGTCTCCTATTATTGTTGCATATTTGTCACATTGAGTGGTTTGTCATTAGCATGTAACATTAGCCAAAGGGACCATGAGTAATCGTTCAGGTATTTATTTAAAGGAAGAAAGCACCCAAGTTAAAAAGTAGTCTACAGAATGGTTTCACACAAAACATTGTTTGGGACAAACACCACAGTTTTTGATGCAGCATTTTGAGCCAGGACTGGATTTGACAGAAGTTGGAAAGATAAAGAAAATATATACTTCTCTTTACTGCTGGAGCCACTTCTGGCTTTCCCACAAAAAAAAAAACTACATCAAAACAGCACCGTGTGAAACCATTTTTTTTTTTCTAAAACAGAGCCAAAGCCATAAGTGGATCCCGCAGGAAGGAGAAGTACAAGTCCTTCCTTAATGTTTCCCATTCCTTTTTAGTTTATAGTGTTGCTGGAGCCAGGAACCCTCCAGGACAGCAGAGCCCCGAGTCTTGGGGCCAGCCTCGTGGAAGAGAATGCAGGCTGATGGATAATCTGGTGTAGAGTAGAGGCTCGCAGAAAATCCTGGGTATAGGTAACAGGAGGAAGTAATAAACCTATTTCCCAAATTTAAATGAGGAAAGAAGAAAATTCAAATATAAATCCAGAAAGAATCAAATCCTCAAAAACTTAACTTTTATCAAGTCCAACTTTACATCTCCGGTCCTGATATTAACTCTCTTCACTCCCGGATCCCAGACTGCCTATCATCCATATCCTCCTTCTTCTCTTCCCGCCTACTAAAACTTAATGTAGAGAAAACCGAAGACATCAACTTTACGCCATCCCAATCCATCCCTCCACCTGATCTCTCTATCTCTGTCAATGTCTCTACACTCTCACCGGTCCCGCAAGTCCGCTGCATTGGGATAAACTTTGACTCCTCTCTATCTTTCAAATCACACATCCAAGCCCTTACCTATGCCTGCCACCTCCACCTGAAAAATATCTCGCGTATCTGCCCATTCCTCAACTTTGACACTACAAAAACATTAGTCCATGCCCTTGTCATCTCCCGCCTAGACTACTGCAATACCGTTCTCTGTGGCCTCCCATCCAGCACTCTTGCTCCCCTTCAAACCCTCCTCAACTCTGCTGCCGGTCTCATCCATCTCTCTCCTCGCTACTCCTCTGCCCCTCCCCTCTGTCAATCCCTTCACTGGCTAACCATTGCCCAGCGAATCTATTTCAAGTTACTAACCCTGACCTACAAAGCTCTCTATAACCTCTCCCCTCCATACATCTCTGCTCTAGTCTCCAGATAACTCCCCTCTCGCAATCTCCACTCCTCACAGGACATTCTTCTCCGCTCTCCTCTTATCAGATTTTCACATAACAGTCTCCAAGATCTCTCTCGTGCTTCCCCCATTCTCTGGAACTCATTACCTTAAAACATCAAACTCTCCCAAACTTTCACCATTTTCAAAAGCAACCGGAAAACCATTCTTTGGTTGTTAAAAAAACCTACAATAACCCCACCGGCACACAGCCCCACAAACATGTCTGTCCCACACCTTCTGTCTCTCCCCCTCTTCCTTGTAGATTGTAAGCCTTCACGGGATGGGTCCTCTTTCCCCTCTGTATCAGTTGCTAGTCATTTATTGTCACCATTGTATTTGTTCTACATTTGTTATGTATGTAAAAAGGAATTGGCACATAATACCTGGTGCATTAAGCTATCTCAATCTGGCCAGTGTACCCAGAGAAGGTGCCCCAGCAGGGAGCTGATTTAACTCCACCTGATGGGAAGTATGGTGTCCCATAGATCCTATAGGTAATGGGGAAGAATTTATAGAGCTAGTTGGCTCCTTTGCCACACACTTATACCAATCAATACTGCCCTCTCCTCAAAAATTACTTCATAGTTACAAAAAGTGCCATATATCCATGTTAGCCCAGAAAATATAGTTACCAGAATCTCAGAATAGTAAAAACCGCAAAATCAGAACAGCAATGTTCTTGGTAGTGGGCTTTGCTTACTTTTGCCCATATGATTAAAGTCAATCAATGTGGTGGGAATACACCTTTAAGGAATAAATCATCACAACACCTAGTGTGAGTTTTTCCTGGATGGATTGAATAAAATTGTATACACTAAGATTGTATCACTAGCATGTTGTCCAATATAGGTAGCGGTCACTAAACTAATAAACAGCGGCGTAACGAGAGAAGCCTGGGCCCCATAGTAAAGGATTGGTAGGCCCTAGGTTGGTAGGCTCCAAGTAGGTAGGTAGGCAGTACATAGGTACCATGTAGGTAGGAAGTACATAAGCCCCATGTAGGTGGGGCCCCAGGTGGGTTTGGTTGGTATGGGTTTGGTTTAGATTGACCTAGGTAGCGCCCGTTAGGCCCCCGTTAGGTAGCGGGAAACCCGGTTGGGGGGGGTTTGATGTAGGTAGCCCCAAAGGGAGTAAAGGGTATTGGTTGGCCCCACAAATTTTGTAGGTAGGGAGGCTTTGGTGGGCCCCCGGGAGCTAGGTTGTAGGCTTTTGTGGGCCCCATAGGTTTGTTGGTGATTGGCTAGAGGTGGGGGAACATGGTTGGTAGGGGTTTTTGGTAAAACCCCCAAAAGGTTGGTAGATTGGCTATAAAATGGGGCCCCCCTTTAAAAGGGAGGGATAGTTTAGGTAGGTTGTTGGGGCCCCATATAGGTTAAAGGGAAAGGGTTTTGGTATGCTAAAAGCGGGGACCCCTGGTTTGGGGGAAATTTTGGGTAGGTATAAAGGGGCCCTTAAATTGAAAGGGGGAGTTTAGGTAGGCTAAGGGGCCCCTTTGGGGGAGGGCAGGGGTTTTTGGTTAGGCTTTTAGGGGCCCCTTAGGTTAAAGGAAAAGTATAGGGGACCATACGGTTGGAGGGGGTTTTGGTAGACTTTAAGAGCCAAAATTGGTAGACGGGTTTAGGTGCCTGGAAGGGCCCATATAGGTTTGGGGAGGCAGGGGGGATAAAGGGCCCATTTAGGTAAAGGGAGGAAGAGTATAGGGGGCCCCTTAGGTTTGGAGGAGGGTTTAGGCCCCTGTAGGTTTAAAAGGTTTTTGGGATAGGGGCCCTTAGAAAAAGCAGGGGGGGTATGTGGAAAGGAGGGTTTATTTAATCTTTCACAAATGAACTCCATAAAAACAAAAGCACCCTCCCACCCCCAACACATTATGTGGCACATAAAATGTTAACATTAAACATCAAAATACAACTTGTCCCACAAAAAGTTATGCACTGATATGGCAATGTCAACTGAAAAATTTAAAAGCTATGGCTTTAAGGGGGGGGATGGAGAAAATAAACATGGTTTTAATTTTTAAAAACACTGCGGCTGAAAATTTATTTTTAAATTGTTTTCTGTATGAAAAAGGGTTTTGGGTGGGGGGAGGGGGCCCCCTTGGTTTTAAAAATTTTTCATTTGGGGCCTCAGTGGGTGAAAACTGCTTCAGCCGAGAAGAAAGTAAGTCCTGGTTTTTTCCCAAAACTGCCCAAATACACATGGATAACAGTTGGTTTTTGATTAACTTTAAAGAAGGGGCTAAAAGGAACAAAAAAAAAGATCTGCCCCCCAAGGCCAAAGGGAATTTTTTTTTTGGTCACTGGTCATGGGTTTTTATATAGTTTAAAGGGGTTGTAAAGTTTTTTTTTAATCAAATTTATATTCGGAAATTGGGGTGCGTATTTAAAATAAAAAAAAAATTTCACCTTCCTTCTCAAATTCCAAACAATTGGTTTTTCCAAGTTTTTCCAGGCCAATAGCAGTGCAGCCACTGATTGGGTTTTAAGGGTCATGTGGGGATTCATGGGAAACATTTTTGGGGAGCCCCCCTTTCTGCCCGTACTTAGGTATGTGAAAAAACTAGGGAAAATTTGGAAAAAAAGTATGGCTTTAGATACAAAAATCATACACAGTACTTTTTAAAAAAAAATTTTGGGGATTGCTTTGCAAACAAGGGAAAGGGGACAAAGTGGGTTAGTCGTAAAACCCTGGCCTTCCAAAATTTGTGATTTTTATTGGCTATAAAACCCTTGTACAAATTTTTCAATTATATTAAACAAAAAAAGGGTGTTTAAAAATTTATGTTTTCCCTCAACCCACTGGCACCCCCTCCAGCTTCAACCAAAAAATGAGATAAAGTTTCTTCAAAAAAAAAAAAAAAAGCATTTACCAAAATACATTAAAATCTTTAAGGGGGAAAATTTTAAATTTTTGGTTTTTCCCAAATCATGGCTTATCCTGTGCTTTTTGCACAAACATTTAGACCGAAAGGGAAATTGATAAAGAGCAATTTTTTAAAAAACATGTCCCTTAAGTGGAAAAAAGCTTTTAAAAAAAGCTGCACCTGTTGGCCTAAGTGTTTAGTTAAAAATTTCAAAAAATTTTTTGATTGGTTTCAAAAACATATGTCCAAAAAATGTCAACCTGAATGGGGGGGAAAATGGGGGATGAAAAAGGGGAGGTAATTTTAAAACTTTTTTTTATATAGGCGCATGTTTTAAAAAATTATTTTGAGTCATGTACTTTAAAAATAAAACCTTTTTTGAAAACCCCCCTGTTCTTGTGTGGGCCCGTCCTGAGGGGGGACCAAATTTTTGTTTTTTTATGGAAAGAAGGCTTTTTTACCTTGGAGATATGGGCGAATCTATGAATTTTCATGCGGTATTTGTTGGCTATGTTGCACCAAAAAACTGAAACACATTGTTCTATAGATGGCACAAACAATTTTAATGCCCCTAAAATGGCAAATTTTGATGCGAACCCTTTGAATTTTGGCATTACACTCATAATCTTAAAAAGTGTGAGCCTTCCTCTTGTGCAAATTTTTGGCCTTAAACCTTTTTTGCATATGTTTATTAACATGCCTCTAATCTAATAAAACTGATTTTGGGTGCCAAAAAAAAAAAATGGGCTGCAAATTCTAGTGTCCCCTTTTTTCTCCACACAGAGAGAGTGTCACCTTATTTTTCAGGGTTTGGTTTACATGAAAAAGCTTTTCACCATACTTTTTCTAGGGACCATTTATAGATCATGTCTTCCTTTAGACATCTTTTCTCAAGACTAAATAAATTTAATTCTTTTAACCTTTGCTTGTAACTAAAACCCCCATACTCTTATTAGTTTAATTACCTTCTCCATCTAAAACCACCCTTTCCATGAACTGGTGCTCAATGAACGCTTTTTGATGCAGCCCCAAACTTTTTTGCGGGAAATTCATCCGTCCCTCGGTCCATGCCTCTTTTGATACACGCTAATACCTGCTTGTTTTGGGAGGTGATTGACATTGTGCTGTTTTGAAAATTATATCTAGAATAAAATGATTCTTTTAACAAGCAATTCTCCGATTTCCCCTCCCAAGGATTATGCCCGTATTTACTAGTACCAATGCAGAAATTTAATCTTCCCCTTTGCCCAATTTGGGGCCCAAAAAGTCATGTGTCCGGGCTGCTTTTCAATTTTAAAAAATCTTCCCTAATTGCACTACATACAAAATTGGGTCACTTCAAAAATAAAACGTGCTTTTATCCCCTTTCCTTTATTTTATAAAAAAAATTGAATAAAAAGGACCCATTATATTGGGTCACCCGTTAAAATGTGCAATATAGAGTAGGAATAAGTCTTCCCTCTCTGAATACAGTCAATTACCCAGTTTTTCATACTACAAACTATTATTTCTAAACCTGTATATTTTTTTTCCCCTTTGGTATTTATGATATATTTTTCAGATTGCAATAAAACCCTAAAGGACCCTATAGTGGGAGCCATCAGGAGACATTGGTGTCCATTGTTTAAGAACTCCAGCAATGCTACCACAGTGTCTGTTCAAACAAAAGTTTTACTAGCTTAACCCCTATTTGGCATGAGTGAGTATTATTGAAATTCACAATTCTGTCAAGTTATTGTAAGGGGGTGTACCTCAGCCACTGACCCTAAACGGTGAGGTAGGATATGACTTACCTTGTTAAAAGGGTTGTCTCACTATAGTGATTAGCTTTTAACATGTAGAAAAAGGTAAGTGAAGACTATTACCAAATACATTGCTTTTTTATATTGCTAGAGTACAAAAGTCTCTTTTGGGTATCGACCACCTCTCCCTGCTCTCTTATCTGATTATCTCTTATCCTGTCCATGGCCGTAGGCTCCAAAGTATGCCGACCCCTCCCCCCCCCCGTTGACTTTATAAGTCCAGGCGGTCAGCATTTACTCTGCACGGCAGTTGTAAGACGGCTCTGAAGAGTTAGCAGCGGCACACATATAGAAGGCTTATATTTCTACCTACCTACCTACCGACTGGGACTATATATGGACCCACATACAGGGGGCTGACATACCTAGATACAAGGCATTTATTTCTACCTACAAGGGCCTTATATGCCTACCCACCTACAAGCAGCATATATAACTACCTACTAAGGTCCTAAATTTCTACCTTTTGCGGGAGGCCTATAAACCTAGCTATCTACCTAATTGGGGACCTAGATAGCTATCTATTGGGTGACCTATAAATCTACCTACTTAATGGGGCCCACAGAGCTGATTATATATGTATATTATATACATGTGTAATGCTGACCATCAGTCTGCAGTTATATATTGGTTACCCCATTCTATACCCCTAAATGACACAGTATGCACTTTATTGTGCTCTTTTGTGCATGTGATTCTAAACCTCCAACCCCTCCAAAACCCTGCCCCCCAATAACTCCGCCCCTACTGGGTTGTGGAAAAATGGTCTTGCATAAAACTGATCCCTGGTGGTAAAAAGGTTGGGGACTGCTGGATTATCCTATTACTTTGAATAGGTAGAAATATGTGAATAACTGTCAGGTGGGCATGTATATCATGGGGTGGGCGGCACTAACACCTGCTCATGAACAAGCTCTAGGAATCTTGTCTGGCTGCAACCTGCCAGATTTGAGCATTAGATACTCTAAAACTGCTGCATCTGACAGAATAAGGGACACCGTGCTGGAAACAGCAGGTCTGACACTAGCTTGTGCTGTCCTCAGTAAGGAGCATAAACTATGTGACAGGTTCTCTTTAAGGAGACTGGTACTGTGAATAGGAGTCTGCTAAGATTCTGTTCCAGTGATATAGTATCGTCTGTGTATCCAGTTCTAGTTTCTTTGGTCACGTTCTAGTGATGCTATGTAGTAATCTGTTTAGTTGGTTTATCCAATTATTTAGAGGTCTTGGTTCATGTAGCTCTGCCTTTGCTTAATGGGGTTTTACCACAAAGTAAAATTAACGTGGTAAGCTTGCAAATTAAATAATAAACATTTTCACCATTCATCATTATTAAAAATTATGTACCATTTTTGTTTTAGCTACACCCTTAGTAATCCACAGTATACAGCTCATCTTGTCACTGCTGAGTGAGTATTCAACCCCAGGTGCTGTCATTCTACCCCTATCCTCTGTATTCCTTAGTAATTAGTCAAAAAGTGCAAGTAAATGGGGGGAAAAAAATGAAACCTCAATCAGGCATGTGAATTGAGATTAAAAAAATTCCACGCTTGATTGCTGCAGGGATTTTAACCTAGAACCCCTATGCTGAAAGACAGAAGTGCTTACCACTCTTTTACATTGTAGGTATTCACAGCTATTTGACTAGTGTGTGAAGATAACTGACACTAATTATTCCTTAATCTTTCCCTAGAAATAGCCCTACTGCTGTCCCTGATAGCAGACCCACTAATCTTATTCGGTCCTGAAGTTAATTTTAATAAATGGGGAAAGACATGGTCATGTCATGCCTGCTGGGTCACATGATATGCAGTTCAGTTCACACACACTCCCTTTTGAACATACTGAAAGCCAAAGCAGGATATATCCGGCATTAAAAGGCCTATGTGGTAAAACTCCTTTAGGTTGCTCTATGTCAGTTGTCAGACTTGTTTATTCCTGTGTCCTATTTATTGCCAGCTTGTTTGTATTAGGCTGAGTTGTAGCTAAGGGACATTTATTATAATTAACTTCAGGACAGAATAAGATTAGTGGGTCTGGTGTCAGGAACAGCAGTAAGGCTATTTCTAGGGAAAGATTGTGGAATAATTCGGGTCAGTTATCTTTGCCACATCCTTGTTTCCAATTTGAAGCCTTTATAGTCTCACCCCAGTCCCTGCCATTGTCGGCCTGGTGTCCTGCAGCTCCAACATCTAATAGTGGGTCACTGTTTTGTAATTGATCAGTTGGTCATTTTATATGTGACTGCTACAGTAGGTTGGTTACCATTTGTTACAATAGTTAGTCTATCATTCTGTGCCAGCTACTGTTATTATGTAAACTTTATCTCACAACTTTTTGTAGACAGAAGGAGGAAGTCTTATAAAAATTGTAAAAATATTTCTTAAAGATTTAAACTGACTTTCCATTTAATAAGATATGTGTTTGTAATAATGATGCCTGGAATTTTTTTTATTGATACTTAGTTGTAATTTTGAATACTAAATAATTCAGGGTAAGGGACTTTCTTACACTTATAGTCCAGCTAAATGGTCTTACCTACTAATAGTTTACAAAATCTGTCCAAAATTATATCAACAGGAAAAAGTTTTGAAGATTTAGAAGATTAAATAATTGGTAAAATCATTACACAAGTGAATTAGGCTTTACCTTTGCAATATATATATATAAACAAAATAGAGGCTCACCCTTGTATGACTACTTTTTCAATGTTAAGCCATCCTGTAAATGCGCCTGTATAACCATCTACATACAGTGTAAACTTCTGGATAACAGCTTGAAAAATTTATCCAGCATCAACACATAAAAGCAAGATGACTTTATGGTGTCATGCAAAAACAGGATAAAAAACATAGAGTATGCCAAAACAACACTTACGCATTTTGAACCAACTTGGTTCTTGTTCACAGCTATACTGTTTAGTCAACCAATCCATTAAAACAACATGGCACCAATCATCGGTCATTTCCTATTGACATGTAAATCTTAGAAAAAAGGAATACATCAAGTCATGGAATATAAAATGCTGCAAACGGTATAATCATCATGCATATACATTCAGTTAAACTTCAACATATATATGTAAGGTTGTTTTTGCTTTGAATAACTCAATAAAATGATCCTGCTTTTATATATTGACGCTGGATACCTTTTACAAGATTTTACCTTTTGTCCTTTGAAGACTAAAAGGCTATGTCTCCACTGCACACAAAAGCATCCGTTTTCTCAGCGTTTTTCGTTTTGTAAAACCACTGAAAAAACGACTAAAAAGAAGTCCTATAGACTTGTAGAGTAAAGCGTCTTTTCTGCTCATTTTATTTACTGGTCATTTTTTGAAACATATTGCAAAAAACGACTGAGCAGGGCAGAAAATTTACTATTGGAGTCTATGTAAAGCGGCGGACATTTTTTGGCGTGTTTTTTGCGTGTTTTTGGCACATTTTTGCAGAAATAAACAGCAAACCTAATGCGCATTTCTGCGGAAAAAACGGCAAAAATGCAAACCGCGCCAAAAAACTGACATTTTTTCATCAGCTTTTGACAGGCATTGGATAAAAAACTCAGTTTCATGAACGTTTTTAGGATTTGGTTTTCAGGTTGTTTTTTGTCTACTGCAATGTAGACACAGCCGTATTTTACACAAAAAGGATTTTTAACTCGGTGTTCGTTTTTTGATACATTTGGTGCAGTTTTCGGATTTGGGTTTTCAATCGTTTTTTGCATCATAGAGCACTATTGGGTTTTGGATATAGATCCGAGCCAAAATCTGCATAAAAAAATGTGCTTTCATGTCATTTTTCATGCCATTCCTCTGATTTCAATAGTGAATTTTCCGCCTTTTTCTGAGTGAAGTCCTACAGTAGAATGTACATGTTTTAAGTTTTTTGAAAAAGCAGTGGCTTTAAAATTCGACTTTAGAAAATCAGAGTCAAGTGGACTACAACTTAGATTTTCTATTGAGATCTATGGGAATTGTTTTACGGTTGTTTTTTGACAACTTTAAAGATCCAAATACAAAAACAACTGGAAATCTTTGCCGTGTAGCCGGACTCCTAGATGGACATTGATAAGGAAGGGATTTTAACATTCTTTCACAAGGCTACAGAACTCTAAAGGGTTAAAGTTTGACAGTAAGAAACATAAGCTTTTGCACGATTGGCGCCTGTGTGACACTTTGTAATGCTGCAAAAATGTGGGGGTGTGTCACAACACATTCATAGAATTAGGCACATTTATGATTCTTTGAAACAAAACCTAGGCGCGGAACAGTTAGAACAGCCAGACCAGGTGGTCAGTCTGAGTTGTCGTATTGGCACTGCAATGCGCCTGTACGTATGACCTGCAGAAGGTTCATACATTCTGGCGCATTCTACACTACACTAAAGCGATTTAGAACTGGCCTTTATGTGCCAAAGTTCGTACGTGTCGCCCTTTGTTTTTTAAATTATTGTGTACCATAACCAAGAATTATAGATGGCTGGCTGCCTGTCTGCTTATTGGCACAATAAAGATCAGTTGCTTTTGAGAAGCAAAAATCATGAAATCATATAAATAACAACAAATTATATTAACCAAATAACTCTTTGTAATAAATTTTAGTACATTATTACATGGTGTATAATATACAGTAAAGTAGTATTAAGAGGTTTTTCATTTTGGATATCTTTTTTCAATAACATGATATAAAATTAATATGCCCATAGATTTGTCCTGCTGCTGGGACCCCCAACACTTCTTCCTGACATTTAACACACATGTATATCACAATGTTGGGTAGTGGAGTATGGCATCTAAGCCATTAGACATAAGGGAACCCGCCCCCCCACCACACACACCACACACACATACTTCCCCATCACTCTATCTGGTGCTTGAGTTTGCTAGAGGCAGGGTTTAATAAGAGTGTGGTAAAAGTGTACTACAATTCAATCATTTATTAATGCAAAGTATTGTACAAGTGGTTAAATAATTGCATATTCCATTCATGGATATAATTCATGTGGTATTAAGAAATTAGATAAATTAATCTATACAAAAGATTTAAATATGTATTTTGCCACAAAATTTTAAATCCCAAAAGGTTTTTCCCCCTTTGGGGTTTCCTGGTAAAAGCGGGTTTTAATTTTTTCCTTTACAGGGCCCCCCAATTAGGTTATACGGAAAAAACCATAAGCTCAGATTTTGTGTGACATTTTAAAAGGTCTTATCCCAAATTAGGAACATTTTACTTTATTCCCCCTAGGCGGGAAATTAGCGCCCCCTTCTTGGGCAAGGCAAACTACAACCCTTACTTGAATAAAATTAACTCTGGGGATTCTCCTCCGCTAACGGGCCTTTGGGGAGAAAAGACCCCTTTTGTTTTAATTTGGCCATAAAAAATTATGATTCGCCCTCTTATGAAAATTTCTTTGCTTTTAAAAAAAATTAAAATTATAAAACCTTAACCCAAAAAATTTTGAAAAAAATTTGTAAAACAGGGAAAACATAAGAATAAATTTCCATGGAATCTATCGAATCTTATTTTTGCCCATAAGCCTTTTCCCCCCAAACACTTCGAGCCTGGGGGAAGGGGTTTTGAAGGCTCCAAAAAAAATTTTCTTTTAAAATCATATGGAAAAAGGGGTTTCCTAATGAGAACAAAGTCTTAATGGAAATTTTAACCCGCAAAACAACATGTTTTCCCTGTTGGGTATGGGTAGGCCCAACCTTAACATAGGGGAACCCAATTCCCCAACCACTTGTTTGAGTTTGTAAAGGAAAAGGGTGAAAATGTCACATTTTATTAATGAAAAGGTTTGAAAGGGTTTTTGGGAATTTTCCTCCATGGATTCAGGATTGTACGCGGGTATTTAATTCCCGAAAAACAAGGAGAGGCCACATTTAAAATTTTTTGCTTATTTCCCATTGGGGCATAAAAAAATCTTTTCCGGCCCTTTTCCTCATGGCTGCCAAAAAGAAAAAGACGGTAATTAAAACCCCCCTTGGGGTGGAACAGGACCACCACCCTTAATTTTTTTAAGGTTTTGGAAAACGGAAGGGAAAGCTTCCCACCCATAAATGAATGCACATTTCCATTGAAAAAAGGAAATTTCTTTTACCATGGAAAACCCATGGGTTTTTGTAAAACCTTTCAGGTTCCAGAGTTTTTTGCAAGGACCGTTTTTGAGGGAATTAAGGTTTGTCCGGCGTTTTGATGTGAACATGGGGATTTGAGCACGGCCCAGGCTTTTTAACGCTCCAGAGATGTCCCGGACCCGGGGCCCAGACCCCCTAAACCCAATCCCCTTTTACCCTTTGTTGGGGGTTTAGGCCCTTCTTTCTTTTTCCACCGATAGATAAGGCCAAACCCCATTCCCCTGGGGACACCCCCAGATGGGATGGCCGTTGGGAGTGTTTTCCCAGCCGTTAAAAATACACGTTGGGTTTTCATATTTTATGGCCTTTTGTTATGTTGTTACCTTTTTTCGGTACCTTAAATGGATTTAAATTTTAAAAATTTTAAAAAAATAATTTCATGTTCCCCCCCTTTTTGGTACTTTTTTTTTAAACTTTTTTGTTGAAGGAAAACTAATAAAAATTTTTAAAAATGAGAAAACAAGGCCCTCAATAAAAACCCACGGCTGCGTCATTGAAAAAATAAAAAAGTTACAACTGTTGAAACGCAAGGAGGCAAAAACTAAAAAAAATTTCTGGTCATTAACTACTTTTCAGGCGTTCGGATTAAGCGGTTAGTCTATGGAGACGGTTTCTTTTCAGTTTTTAGACAGTTTCCAAATCCCCAAAAACCGTCTGAAAATCTGACCAATAAACTGTGCCGTGTGGACAGACCCTTACAGGACTGTCAATAAAGAAATACAAGTTATGAATATCGGACTATCTCAATGCAATGCAAATTGTTAAAACATTTTTCAATACATTATATAATACTGTAAACTAAGTTGCACATATAAAATAAAACCTGCAAAAAAAAGCCATTATAAATAAAAAGCGATTAAAAAAATTCTATTTATCCCACATTGGTATCAATAAAAACTAAAGCACACCCTGCAAAACACAAAAAATAGAAAAATACAAAAGGTACAGATCTCAGAATTAAGCATTGCAGAGTGAATTTTAAAAATGTTTTTCAATAAATTATATTATAGGTTAAGTGGGACTAAAAAAAAGGAACCTGTCCTGCAGAAAACAAGCGATTATTCATCTATGTTGACTGAAAAGGATATAGAAAACTTGATTTTTGGCAGGCAAAGATGAAAAAAAAAACATCATTCACAAAAATCCCTGCATAAGAAAGAGATCAACAGAATGACTTAGATCAAATGGTAAAAAAAATATATAAAATAATTCAGTACTAAACGTTTTATAATATTAATGAATCTAGAATGAATGTAATTACTTGTCTACATCACGTTTATCATAGCCATAACATGCTCCCTCTATGGCAAAGTGAAGTTATTTTAACCTACACTTTTTTTTACCCAAACAAAGTATAACTTGGTGATGAAAAATGTGCACAGTGGAAAACAGCTGGAACTTATACACAAGATACTATTGCATAAAACTCAGGAGAAACAGCAGCCTCTGTGTAAGCTGGGATCAGGGACACAGGAAGGCCTGAGGGACCGGTTGCTTGCTGTTTGTTATAGGGTGAAAAGGAAGCTACAAGTGACCCTCCTTCTTCTATTAACAGCAGGATGGAGTCAGTCTGGAGCCAAGAGACTGCAAACCTAGCTGTGCTCTTTAAACATACATGGCTGAGTCTGGCTGTTATTCTCTCCCTCCTGAAGCTTCCTATAGTTCTTCTAAGAGGCTTTTTGTAGGATTTAATGTTCAAAATTGGAACTGGGGTGTAGCTGTGGGAAAACTGTCTCTGTCCAGGAAGATAATTTAAGAAAAGAATGGTTTCAAGAAAAGCCCTTGATGATGATGACAATGATGATTAGTCTTTTAATTGCACATGTGAACACCTTCTGAAAGTCATAGTGAAGAAAGGCACCTAATGTGAGTGTCGTATTGTGATTTCTATAGGATGGCATTCTTTGAATGCGGGAAATTCCTACAGCTCGATGTAATGGGGTATTTGTGACCAAGTTATTTCCTGTAAAGTATCCAAAGCTTGACAGTAACAAAGCATGTTCATTAAAGCAGATTCCTACCCAAAACATGAACCTCGCCATTTACTTTCAAATCTAAAATTAGGGCAGAAGCCAAAGTCAATTAATAAGTCTGATTACGCTCCTGGCAATTTTCTGTACAATTTCTGTAGATGTTTGTACAATAGGAGATGTGGCCATATTGGTTATTACTTCTTAACAAAAAAATTAGAGCTCGTCATTGAATTATAAAAGTGAACTTAAAACTGTATAACCAGGAGATTTGCACTTCTTTGGTCAATTTTGCAATAGGGAAATATAGGGAATGGTAAGCATATACCGTATGTAGGTAAAAAAAATGGTAGCTAACAAATATCAGTTTTTGGGTAAAAACCCTCTTTAGAAGCCAAACCCAACAAAACACTAAAATGCACACTGTCAATGATAAATGTTTTTCCCATCTTATTCATTCATGGTATACTGATAGGATATGCCATAAATGTCTCATATCATGCTATGATTAAGGGCACTTGTGCCTGAAACGCGTAAGCGGTCCTGTGTGTGTCTGTTTCACCATGTCTTTTTAGTGGAAATAAATTTATCCTCTTTGGATTCTTTAGTTGGTGCTCCCAACCATCCGTGCAACTGAGTTTTAGTGGATGAAGTGGAGATTTTTGTGTCTCTATTTAAATTTCTCATAGGTGCCAATCCCTCTGATTGGTTGCTATGGGAAATAAAGTGAATTTTAGACCTAGTCGGTTTTCAAGCATGTGGCCCTTAGTCTATTAATGGAAACCTGACGAAATGACGTATAGACATGAAACGAGTTGTTCCTGAGGAGTGAAAATTTAGAATAAAACTTTCAAGGATCTTTATGTGGTCAATTGTTGATTTATGAATTGTCAGGATCTCGGAGTTATCTACTCTGGGAATATCTTTTACAGCTTCCACCTGGGACTCCATAGTATGACCTCAATGAAAAGCAACTGAACCCTACAAAATTTTAATGCTTATTGAACGTTCTGCCTTCTTGTGTAACCAAATGAAATGAGTCCAACACTTGTACTTTACATCTTAACATTGTATTAAATATCTACAAAAGGAAGCGATTTCTATTTTTTTTTCCATATATCAGAAATTTAGGCATTCTATTAATATGATATCACAGTCGTGATAAGCTGCTTAAACTTTTAATAATATCATAAATTAAAAAACCTTTTTAATCGTTTTCACTACTCATCCTAATATCAGACAACAGCATTTAAATTTTAAAGGGGGTTGTCTCACTACATTGATTCATCTCACCTCAGTCCTGTTTTCTTGGCTTCATTTTGAATTCAGGGGCATGTTTACTGGCTTCTACTAGGCTGCAGTCGAAGCCAAATCTCTAGCTATAGCAACCAATGCTGGCAGCCTATCCCGAGAGATTGAACAGGTCTGTAGCTATAGTGACCTGAGGAGCTGATGCAGCCCATACAAGAGGGGATATCTAGGAATATGTAGGACAATATTAATGAACACATATTCCAAAGTGACTTATTTTTACAAGATCTTTAGCATAAAAAGCAATCCTTGTGGTGAGACAACCCCTTTAATGCTCCATTTATGGGCAGAGACTTACAGTTTTGTAGATCTGTACATCACAAGTCTCACTTTATCCAGATCCAGGGGTCACTTCAGGTCATGTAGTCTTATGTTTCTGGGATCTCAGAATGCTGTGGGAGGCCAAAAGAAGATAATATAGCCTTTCCTATTAACCAACTACAGTGTATCCCTATCAAATAATGCACGGGGTCATCATCCCAACAAAGACGACCCCGTATGACCCTTCTTGGCCCTAGAAGACTCTACACTGACCCTGTGGCCCCAAATATTCAGTCTTATAACAAAATGAAGACACACAAAAACGTTTCAAATCCTGACACGTTTCTGCCTGTGCCAATGCAGAAGGTTCCTCAGGGGAGAATAACAAAAAATCCAAGGAACACCAGGATAGATCCAATAGGAGTATGTCTGTCAATACAGAAACATACTTTGATGGACAATTTTGGATACTGTTGTACACGTTGTGACCCCTGCTAATGACCTTTTTATAGTGTAGATAAAAAATCAAATCTGCCCACTTGATTATATGGAACCAATAACATTAACCTATCACGCTGATACAGCATCCCACATACCTTCAAGCTGCAAGCTGACTGGACCGTGCGCGGACGTCCCCCCCCCGGAAGTCATCACAACCGGAAGCACTCTGTGAGCATGTGCCGCATACGTTTGGTCATGGCACTACGTTTTCAAAGAAAAACAGGCCTAATCAGTGAGTCTGTGCAGCATCCACATGATAATAGTCACCATTCTGCGCTGATTCAATTAGATGGAGCTATACACCGAGTCTGCGCAACTTCAACATGGCCATGGCTACTCTTCCTCTGGTATAATCTTTCAGCCAGAGCTGCCCGCTTGAGCATTGTAGATAATTAAATCAATATCTGATATGGAATCAGTGATTCTTCACTATTAGCAGGTCAAAGCTAAATATAAAAGATCCTAAGGTCAAAAACAGAACCATGTTGTGTAGAAGAGGACAAAAAAAGGATATCACAAATCCATGCATTTACAGACCTTCAAAAATGCATTCATCCCCACAAATAACTTAGGGCCACGTGTATGAAAACTGTTTAGGTCTAAAACTCACTAATAACCAATGGGCAAAAAAGTGAGTTTTAGACCTAAACAGTTTTCATACATGTGGCCCTTAGTGTATAGATATCACCATAATAGCAAGTATGCAGGAATCACTATATACAATTCAAAGCCCTCACCATAATACATACACATAACATGATTCCAAAAGCATTCCTCCCAAAAGTTATCAACTAGCCTATTGGTCAATCTAAGCCATGAGATATAGAAAAATAGTGTAAGTTTACCAAGAATACGTTATTATGATGGATCTGCCCAAAAATGAAAAAAGGGCAGATTTTCAAAGGGAGGGAAAGACAATTATTCCCCACCTCTATAAGAGCTATATAAGAGCTCAAAACATGAGTAATCCAAGCACCAAAATCTACCAACAATTGGTCATAAGACGAAACCAAAATACATAGACTCATTAAGTCCCTTCGGTTGTAGTGTACCTATGCGATAGAGCCACTCAGTTTCTTTATATAATAGTTTACCATCAATGCCCCCTCTCCTTGCAGACCCCCTGATTTGTCCAATAATCATAACTCTCAAATTTACATAACTCCCATTAAGATGGTTCCGCACATGTTTAGCCAGGGGCGAGTCTCTCCAATTCCTAATATCGCCCAGATGTTCCCCCACCCTCTGTCTGAACTGTCTTTATGTTTTCCCCACGTACTGTAGTCTGCACTCACAGGTGGAAAGATAGATAACGCCTCCTGTCAGGCAATTAAAGAAGCCCCGCATAGTAAACGGTTTCCTATTAGAGCTCCTGGAGAACATCTTCATCTGGCAGATGTAAGGGCATGCTATACAGCCACTACATTTAAACATATGATCGGTGTCCGATCAAGCCAAGTGTCCTTAGGCGATGATACAGTGTAGCATGGTTTATAGTCCATTCCTGTAAATAATTTAGGTGTATTGTAATATATAAAAAGGCATTGATTATTACTAGAAAAAGACTAATGTAACTAAAGAATTCATGTATTCCAAATTCCAAAAAGCCCATCTTATATTGGCTGGTGGATTTTTCTAAGCTGGCGTTTTCTACATGGTAATTAAAGATAGATAAAGCTGTAAATATCCCTGTCTACTATGGTTTCATAAATGTCATTCATTATCAATATGCCTGTCTTTTAAGTGACCGGGCCTGTAGCTCCCCTTCAGTTCTCAGCCTCTGCTAAGATATTAAGCCAACATGGTCGTGAATGTTGATGTAAAAGGCTTCTTACATTAGTTACACTTAGCCTAATAATGTGTTTAAAAAAAAAAAAAACAACTCCCCATTTGCGTGTCAGAGAAACTTCTTTTCTGGGAAGAGAGAAACACATTATTCTGTGTTTTAGAGGTAAAAGTATTAAATCTCTGCATGGTTCTTTCATTAGTTTATCTTTCTAAGGCCTATTTATGGTCACCACTTATTAGTTCAAAGGGAGAGCAGCAAATAGCAGAGCTGAAATTATGTGTAATTCTTCTTTTCCGCATAGTAATTGTTTCCCCATGCAAATTACAGAAATCCGCAAACACTAAATGAACATTTTGTTTAAATATAAACTAACTTGGGATTAAGGGAGGAGAACTGTCTCCTCCAATTAGAGAATGAACCACAAAGGTCTTCTAAGATGGTTCTACTGAGGCCTATGCAAGGGCAAGCTCCCTACTAACATTATAGTAACCAAGCCAAGCTCATTTACATATTCATAAGGTCAGTAGCTGGGGCCCTGGTGAAAGGTAGCCTTGTACAATGAACAGTTTGTTGGTTGCATTGCAACATTGAATGAGAAGAAAAATAAGATTTTATTACACTTTTTAACCATTTAATAGTCAAGTGAAATTTAGGATATGCCGGCTATTGCCTATGCCTTGTGTCACTATTGGGGTAAAGTGCCCTAATTGAGAGAAACTTAACGACAGAGGAGGATATTTGCTTGATCTTTATATAATTATGCACATGCAAAGCGTGTATGGCCTTCATACACTGGGGCTTCAAGAATATAGATAAGGAACTAGCCCATCTTAACTGTTAATTAGTTCTTGGAGGTGACAATATATTGTGTAACAAATGCTAGACAAGTGAAAGAATCCAGATGATGGAGGGACAGAGAGAAGGAGAAAGCTAGTGAATAATAGAATGCAAAAACCTAAAGGGCCCAGAAAGGGAGAAAAAGATAGTAAGAAAAATGAAATAATAATAATAATAATAATAATAATAATACATTCCTTTGCCATAAACTGCTTTTTGCACATTGTTGCCGTGATGGTGGGGGACTCCATCTACAGGTATTTAAGTAGGGGCCAAGGTTTTTTACATGTTACTTTTTACACCCTGAAGCTACATATACCAGTAAGTATACAGTAAGTATACAGTGCTGGTGTAAGCATGATTTAGGCCATGTCCCCACTGCACCGGTTTGCGGACGGTTTTTCAGACGGTTTGCAGTTTTCGTATAAACCGAGCGGTATTTGTCCAGTACCGTGTAAACAGGCCCTTACTGAAACAAACCTATGTTCGTTTTTATATCGCTGTAAATAGTCATTAGAATTTTTGAGCTTCAGTATACTATACACCTCCCCACAGTATCAAATTGGAAGAAAATTCTGCACCTCAACTGACAATTTTCCGAAACATACCCAAACCAGTGAAGATTTTTCTCACATAAGCATAGTGTACCAGCAAATTATCTTTTTCGGGGTGTATGGTCCATATTTTTATTTAAATTAAGATAATTAATTTTCTTGCATGCTAAAATGCAGCTGTCACGTCACAATCTACCTCCTCATTTGTTGTGCAAATGTTGATTATTCCTAGGTTATTCTATTGGGTAAAGATATTTTTCTAACCTGTTTCCCCGAAGACAGCATCTTATATTAATTGTTGCTCCTAAAGATGCACTGTGTCTTATTTTCAGGGGATGTCTTATTTTTCCCCAAATAAATTATAGCATGCTATACTAGTGTGTGTTAATTTATATATAAAATATATATTATATATATATATATATATATATAAAATTATAATATATATATATTATACATACAAAATACATATATAATACATTATAAGATATATAATATAATATAAAATATATATACACATATGTAAAAATATATTATATATTATAATATATATTATATATATACTGTATATACTCGGTTTGTATAAGCCGACCGAGTATAAGCCGAGCAACCTACTTTTGCCACAAAAACCGGGAAAAGCTTATTGACTCGAGTATAAGCCTAGGGTGGAAAATGCAGCGGCTACTGGGGGAATTTTTAAAAATAAAAATAATACCAATAAAAATTACATAGGCAGGTATAGGCAGTTTAATGTCCCCCATAGGCAAATATAGGCTGGTATAAGCAGTTTAATGTCCCCCATAGGCAGATATAGGCTGGTATAGGCAGGTTATAGGTTGTTATAGGCAGGCATAGTCCCCCTAGGTAGGTTATGGGCAGGCATAGTCCCCCTAGGTAGGTTATAGGCAGGCATAGTCCCCCTAGGTAGGTTATTGGCAGGCAGGCATAGTCCCCCTAGGTAGGTTATAGGCAGGAATAGTCCCCCTAGGTAGGTTATAGGCAGATATAGTCCCCTAGGTAGGTTATAGGCCAGGTATAGTCCCCCTAGGTAGGTTATAGGCAGGATAGTCCCCTAGGTAGTTTATAGGCAGTAGTCCCCTAGGTAGGTTATGGGCAGGTATAGTCCCCTAGGTAGGTTATAGGCAGGGCATAGTTCCCCCTAGGTGGGGTTATAGGCAGGTATAGTCCCCCTAGGTAGGTTAAGGCAAGGCATAGCCCCCCTAGGTACGTTTATGCAGGTATAGTCCCCCTAGGTAGGTTATAGGCAGGCATAGTCCCCCTAGGTGGGTTTAAATAGGCAGGCATATTTCCCCCTAGGTAGGTTATAGGCAGGCATAGTCCCCCTTAGGTAGGTTATAGGCAGGCATAGTCCCCCTGGGTAGGTTATAGGCAGGCATAGTCCCCCTGGGTAGGTTATAGGCAGGCATAGTCCCCCTAGGTAGGTTATGGCAGGTATAGTTCCCCTAGGTAGGTTTTATAGGGCAGGTATAGTCCCCCTAGGTAGGTTATAGGTAAGTATAGGTCGTTACAGCCAGGTATAGACCCCACTAGGCAGGCTCTAGTCAGGTATAGGCAGGGTATAGGCAGGCATAGGCAGCATTTTAAAACAAAAAAAAAAAAACTTACCTGGCTCCCCGCTGCTCCATCTCCTCGCCGCTCCGCCTCCTCTGCTGTCCACCCTCCCCCGCGCCCCTCTCCTGGGTTCTTCCCTCGGCACAGGCGCGTTGAACACCTATCAGGCCGCGCAACGCAGCGTGATGACAAAACGCTGCCTGTCCCGGGAAAAAACTTCCGGAGGGGCCGCAGACGCCCAGAGGGCCACTGCGGTAGCACCGGGAGCGCTAGCTCTCTTGCACCTCGGGTGGTATCTGTTCACTTGTAATGCGCTCCGGAGGAAAAAGTGCACTGGGCCCCGTCGGACACTACTTTCGGGTTCGGTTCATTATATCCGCTCCCTGAGGGCCGCATATAACTGAAGCGTCCCTGTCGGCGCCCGGGCCATCGCAGGGGCCCGACGCCGACAGGGGACTCGAGTATAAGCCGAGGGGTGGATTTTTCAGCACCATTTTTTTTGTGCTGAAAAACTCGGCTTATACTCGAGTATAACGGTTTATATATATTAATAATAAATTTTTAGAGTCACAAACCATAGGATATATGTATATAAAGGACATTTTATGGCAGCCTGCGTGACTTATCTCAAAGGTTTACCCAAAATGTGACATGTGGACTTGTAGAACTAGAAGTTTCCATCATGCCCATCAGCCACCCTGTGGAGATGTGTGTGTTAGTAAATTGCTTTTGTTCTCCCCCAATCCCTCACTTACTTGTACACTTTCGTCTCCCTGTCCGGGAGTTTCGAACCTGTGGTGGACATCCAGTCACAGGGACCTCCCTGCACAGGTCCTTCAAACACTCAGGTGCTACAACAATATGTCCCAGGGCCGTTTCTCGAGGAGAGCGGGGCTTGGGTACACACACCTCCCCCCCCCCCGCCCACCCCGCTATTCTCTCTGCCCAACCTTAGGGACGGCCCTGTGTTTGGGGAGCTGCAGCAATGATTTCCATTATGTCTTATTTTCGGGGGTGCCTTATATTAGGAAATTCAACAAAATATCTGCTACATCTTACTTTCGGGGGTGTCATATTTTCGGGGAAACACGGTAAGATATAGATTTTAAGGCTATGCCTACACAGCACACAAAAACGGTAGTTTTTTCAGTATTTTTCATTTTTTTAAATCACTGAAAATACGAAGTAGCCCATCTCAACTGTTAATTAGTTGTTGGAGGTCACAATACATAGCGTACTGTGCGGGCCGCAATACGGCTGAACCATGCAACTTAAAACCTCCCCCAGGGTGTCGGGGGACGGCCCCATTCAACTCCTTATCATGGGCATGCCTAACGCCAGAAAGAAGCGACATGTCACTTTTCTTTCCTGGCGTACATACGTGCCCTTTCTGGTACGCATGGAAACGGACCCTAATTCCAAGCTCTCTGTTTTCTTTTGCCCCATTTTGCTGGGGGGGGGTCGTTTTTTGTAACGTTAGCAAAAAACGCCAGAGCAGGCAAAAGATTTTACTACCTGAAGCTATGCTAAACCGGGTTTTTTGTTCGTTTTTGCTTAAAAACTCCCAGGGTTTTAGCAAGCATATGGATTTTGCAAAACTAATAAAATGCCCAAAAGAACACGCCAAAAAACTGAAAACCCCAAATAAAAAAAAAACACATCAGAAAACCAGCTCTTTTACAAAAAACTACATTCAAAGAGGTTTGTAGGTTTTGGTGGCAGTGATTTTTTGACCTATTGTCTGTGTGGCCCTAGCCTAACAGGGGGCCCATGATAAATATGGTATTCCCCATATTCCTTTTTCTTATCAATATACCTAGGAAACTGCATACACTAAATCCTGAAAAAATGTTAGGTGCTAGAAACAAATTAAAATGTGGAGGTTTTTTCTGTCTAAAAACTTTAAAAAGTTCATCATGATTTACTGTATGCAAAGAGGTGGAGTTTATGCAAACCTCACCCAATTAGGGGTTTCCTGACAGAAATTTGGGGGATTCAGAAGGATTTTTGAGGGCTAAAAAAATTTGAATCCCGGAGATTTACAATTGCATATCCTGCATATCATGTTTTAAAACCCCCCTTTCCTACATTTTAAATCCCTGAAAAAACTGCTTAGAACGCAGACCGATTTTCATGCATATGTGACAACCTTTTACTGTATGTCCTGATTCTGGAGTATTTAACCCCATGCCCAAGAACACTATGATCTGCTTAGGGAACACCCATAATGGGGTGAGGTTTGCATAAAGTCCCTTTGCTTCCTATTTTCCAGGAGTCTCCCGGAAGATGTGGGAGGATTGTCAAGCATGATTATAAACGGTTATAGCTGATATAAACTTGTATAGCTTGTTAGTTACTATGCTGTTGTTTCTGTTTCCTACTAATAATTGATGAAAGCCCATCTTATTTTGACTTGAGGTCCCTTTTAACACTATGATTACAAACTGGGGTCAAGACTCATTGGGTTTTCTAGAAAAACATTTGTGCTTACAATTGCAGAGACTAGTAAACTGAGCCATAGGATCTGTACTACACAGCACTGTAGTGGCGACAATTTATTTCTGAAATAGAGAACTGAACTAATCAGGAAGTGTCATCTAACTTTTAGTTTATCTATTGCTAGTCATCCCTTAGGTTAAAATACTATTTTTATTACCATTTGATTAGGGCCGTCGGACTGGGGTGCTTTGGGCCCGGTGAGTTGACTTAGGGGCCACAATTGAGTTTTTAAAGGGGGCCCACCGGTGGAATTTATTTTAGGGGCCCACCCTACAGCTACTGTAAATGACTATAGATGCCTCCTATACTCTGCTTCTTGCTTTTTCCCACTCTTTCTATGCTTTTTTGGCTTTTATGAGAATGTACATGGAGTTAAAAAACAACTCCAGTTCTACCATGCTCAGGGGCCCACCGGGGGTTTTCCCTATTTCACTGTGGGCCAGTCCGAGCCCGTTGATTAGCTTTAAACATGTAGGCAAAAGGCATATAAAGACTATTACCAAATATGTTGCTGTTCTCATTTTGCTTCTCTTCAGAGTTAGCCCATGTTTGGTCAGTTTTTCAGCAGATTCAGTATTTTGAACCCGCCGAAAATCCGACCATACCCAGTGCTGTGGAGACCTCAATAGAAAATCCGTGGTGTAGTCTACACAGCACAGATTTTTTACTGAGGGTTTTCCTAACCTAAAATTTTCCGGGAAAATATAGATCATATTGGGACTTCTGCCGGGCGAGTCCACTGGGAATCCGAAATCTGACCGCATTTTTTACGTAAAAAAGCACAAAAAAAGGCAGTGCGGTGCGGTCCAGTGATGTGAAAATACCGTCAGATTTTGGACGGCACACATTTCACATTTCTATGTAGACATAGCCTAAAGGTATATTCACACGGCTGATTTGGACGCTGTTTGGATGTTGATTTTTCAGCGCCCAGAACAACATCAAAACAAGATCAAAACCTCACCTGAAACAAGCTTCTTCAGAAAAGGGTTTGATAAGGTTTTGATGAGCTTTATGAGATGCGTGTTTAAGGTACCTTTTTCCAGCTCGGTTTTGGCACGGTTTTTGCCACAGGTTTATCTTGACCAACCTACAATACAATTTTACAAACTGCGTCCAAAACCGTGCCCAAAACCACGTCATAATTGTGCCAAAAACTGCGCCAAAATTTTGCATGAGGCTTTGAAGCTCTCCATTGATTCCTATAGGGATTTACAGCATGGGAAATGCTTCAAGATTGACATGACATTTCTTTTTCAGCGCCCAGAACAGCATCCAAAAAGCACAGAAAACATGTGACAAAATTGCGTCCAAAAAGGCTAAGGGTGAACTACAATGTGGTTTTACATAGGAATCAATGACAATTAACTGGGAGCATTTGAGAAGCTTTTGGATGATGTTTTGGGTGCGGAAATACTGTGAAAAAAGTGTCCAAGTCCGTGCGAACATACCCTTTGGAGCAGATCTTATCCCCTACTTTTGCACACAAGCTTCACTAGTTACTGGCCACCTCTCTTTGCTCTTACAGGTTGAAGTAGTGGTCTGGATGATGACTGACTCCCTGCTCTGTTGCTTATCTTATCAGTAAGCAATGTGTTTACATTATTTATTGAGAAGCTTTAACCTTTTGCGGGTCTGTAGCCTTGTGCACTACAATTTAAAAACTTCCCGCAGTCATGTTACTCTATCAAGATCAGCTAGAAATAGCAGAGCTAATATGTCAATCATGGCCATAGAACCACCCACAGGCTAACCAGAAAGTGTGAGCCTGAAGCTGCCTGTGGCTCTGTGAAACTGCATGGTGAGATAACCACTTTAAGTGGTTGCAAAAATACCTATTTTTTCTGTACTGTAGCCCTTTCCTGTCCTTTCTGACTTTTCTCTAAGATGTAGAAGTAGTGGGGAACTATTGCAACAGATCTGCAAATGATCCTCTTATGGATAGGTAAAACACCAAAATAACATTTGTCTTTCTGTAGAATGTAGCTAAATACAAAGAAGAATCTATCTATTGTCTATTATATTTATTTATTTGGTTTTTTTTATTGTTAAATTGTCTATTAAATTATTTTTTTTCTATTTCTCTATCTCTATCTATCTACTCATCTATATCTGTATGTCTGTATTTCTGGAAGGGAAGATCTTCCTTAAGGAGAGCACCGAACGAACGGCTTGTAGAGTTTTTGTTTTGCCTTTTCGCCCTCTACTTAGCATCTGCATATCACAAGGCATTATGGGAAAGGGGCTGAGAAGCCGGCAGCGCCCTCTGTTGGTTGTAACAAATCCTCAATTTGCTTTTGACCCACCGAGTCAAATGCCTTGTGATATGCAGATGCTAAGTAGAGGGCGAAAAGGCAGAACAAAAACTCTACAAGCCGTTCGTTCGGTGCTCTCCTTAAGGAGAGATCTTCCCTTCCTGAGCTACCCGATGCCTCCCACACAGCCAGCCAGTATCTTCTCTACTCTGCACTGAAGAGGGACAAAAATTCCGAAACAGCGTTGTCTGTAGATGAGAGATACTGGCTTGGCTAAAAAATCCTTTTTTGCTTTCTCAAGACTCGTTGGGTCAAAAGCAAATTGAGGATTTATTACAACCAACAGAGGGCGCTGTGGGCTTCTCAGCCCCTTTCCCATAATGCCTTGTGAAAATGCAGATGCTAAGTAGAGGGCGAAAAGGCAAAACAAAAACTCTACAAGCCGTTCGTTCGGTGCTCTCCTTAAGGAGAGATCTTCCTTCTGAGCTACCCGATGCCTCCCACACAGCCAGCCAGTATCTTCTCTACTCTGCACTGAAGAGGGACAAAAACCCCGAAACAGCGTTGTTTTGTAGATGAGAGTTACTGGCTTGGCTAAAAAAATCCTTTTTGCTTTCTCAAGATTGGTGGGTCAAAAGCAAATTGAGGATTTGTTACAACCAACAGAGGGCGCTGTGGGCTTCCCAGCCCCTTTCCCATAATGCCTTATGTCTGTATTTCTGTCATGTTTTCTATTCTTTATTTTCTCTTGCTCGTATGCATATATGTCCTTATAACATTTCACATATTATGTCTGCCTTGTTATAAGCTCTGAACTGTAGCTTTCCATGAAGGGAAACAGTGTCCAACATTAAAGACATTTTCAGAAGCTTGTGGATAGTTAACATAAGGAAATAATTAACTTTATCACAAAGCTGCATGACTCCATTTTTATGATCTATTCATAAACACAGGCAGCTTGCAGGCTACTGGTGAAGTCATATAGTAAACAAGGTGAATTTATGAGGAGGAAAATAAAATGACCTGGCCCTCTCCCAAAAGTCAGGTCAGTGTTATCTTCTTACAATGCAAGCACAGATAGCAATGTAGAGCAACAGTGATCACAGCAGTCTCTGAGTACTTTACTTTGGAAAGAATGTGATACGACATTTTATAACTAATGTGGATTAAAAGAGTATATACAGTACTAACGTTTTATATAAAATATTACATCTTAATATGTTGCTGTGTTTTTACTATCTCTGTTGGATTTGTAAATTCATCTTTGCATATTAACCCATTAAACAAGCAAACAATATATATATAGTATGTACAGTATGTACAGTACGATATATATATCATACTTTATATATATATAATATTTTATATATTATATATATATATATATATATATATATATATTATTTATTTAATGGTTTTGGGTTAATATGCAAGGATGAATTTTTCTATATAAATGTAACCCGGGGACAGGCAGTCCCCGGGTTACATACGGGTTAGGGACTGTAGGTTTGTTCTTAAGTTGAATTTGTATGTAAGTCGGAACCAATATATTTAGAACATGTATGGTGTATATGTATGGTGTACTGTGTATGGTGTCTATGGTGTGTAATTATAGGCAGGTATAGGTCCCTCATAGCAGGCATAGGCAGGTATAGGTCATCCATAGCAGGTATAGGTCCCCCATAGCAGGTATAGGCAGGTATATGTCCCCCATAGGCAGGTATATGCAGTTATGTCCCCCCATAGTCAGTTATGTCCCCCATAGTCAGTTATGTCCTCCATAGGCAGTTATGTCTCCCATAGGTAATTATGTCCCCATAGGCAGGTATGTCCCCCATAGGCAGATATGTCCCCTATAGGCAGTTATGTCCCCCATAGGCAGGTATAGGTCCCCCATAGGTAATGTCCCCCATAGGCAGGTATGTCCCCCATAGGTAGTTGTCTCCCCCATAGGCAGGTATAGGCAGTTTTGTCCCCCATGGGCAGTTATGTCCCCATAGGCAGGTATGTCCCCCATAGGCAGGTATGCCCGCCATTGGTAGTTATGTCCCCATCGGTAGTTATGTCCCCATAGGCAGGTATGTCCCCCATAGGCAGGTATGTCCCCTATAGGCAGGTATGTCCCCCATAGGCAATTATGTACCCCATAGGCAATTATGTCACCCATAGGCAATTATGTCACCCATAGGCAGTTATGTCCCCCATAGGAAGGTATTGCACACATAAGTAGGTAAAGATAGGGCTTATTTAAAAAAAGAAACACAGATACTCACCACAGTCCCCCGCTGCTCACCTCCGGCTCTGTCTTCCTGCACAGGCCGGTGATGTTATCAGGCCACGCAGGCAGCATGATGACATCGCACGCTGCCTGTGCCGGAGACTCCGGTTCTATTGCGGAGCAGGGAGCGCTTGCTCTCTGCTCCGCAATAGAGGCTTCGGCTCTATGCGCTCCGGAAGGAGTCGCATATAGCCGAAGTGATCCCCGCCGGTGCCCGGGACATGGCAGTGCCCAGACGCGGACCGGAGAGTCAGCTGTATGTGCTCCCCGGAGTCGCATGCAGCTGCGAAGGATCGCTGACAGCGCCCGGGCCACAGCAGCTGTCCCTGGCTTGCGTCGTTCCAGTCCCCGTTCGTAACTAGGGGACAGACGTAAGTCGGAACGACGTAAGTCGGGGACTCACTATATATATATATATATATATTATATATATATATATATATATAAGTATATATATTAAGAAAAATCCATGGCACTCCAGAAGTTGAAGCAAAAGTGATTTATTCCCCCATGCTACAAAAGTGATATATAATCATACTGTGCATATTGGAAAAAGGGTAACAATATTTTTAACTTTTTACTATCAGGCTCCATATCTCACCATCAGGCACACCATCGCCATCAGGCTCCATATCTCACTACCACTACAGCTTTGAACATGAGACTACCATTATTTTATAGACAATCATCTCGGCTCTCAGATATAAATTTGACTTGCAAGTATTTCATATGCTTAGCTATGCAGATTCTTGTCATGTGACTGCATTGTTACTGTTTTGCTCCTTGTGGTGGGACACTCTTTATCTTCTTGTATAGTTCAATTTACAACCTGTTCTCACGTTCCCTAATATCTGAGTGTGTTATTAGGTTGATTACTAAGTGAAAGGTCACTGATCTCGAATTGAGGAGCAGCCATCGATAGTGATCCCTCGGCCAAGAAAATAGCTAAACTGCATCATGTAAGTTCCAAAATATTTGGAAGAATACAAAATGAAGTCTGTCCATCCATTCCAAAGACAAGAGGTGGACATCCAGGCAAAATATCAGAGTCAACAAGTCGGGTCATCACAAGGTCTATCAGTTCTGGCACAACAAACACCGCAGTGGAGGCGGCTCGTAGGCGTCATATTAGTGAGATCACAGACATCCATGCAAGCACCATTGCACATGACACACATTACACATGTCTCGAATGGTGGCCCAAAAAAGGTGAAGAAGTCTTAAGAAGCGTTGAGTTTGCAAAAAAGTCAGGAAAGTGGACAGTAGAAGATTGCAAATGGGTGATTTGAAGCGATTAGACAAAAGGCAATATACTGGACATTTGTAGTTGCAAATGGGTCTCAAAGAATCAATGGAAAAGGGGCTAACGTATCGAGAAATTGAAGGAACTGTTTGGTTCGGTGGAGGAATCCTGATAATATGGTGTGTCACCTCAAAAGGCACTAATGCTTGACCAGGAACTATGGTGGTCTCGATGCTAAGCCATTTGTGAGTATCCTACAAGATGAGTTACTTCGTACAGTCGAGTACTACAGGTATGAAAAAGACGACATAGTGTTCTAGCAGGACAACGACCTGAAGCATACATCAAGGTTGGCGAAGGAATGGTTCAATGAGAATGTTGGATTGGCCTCCACAGTCCCCAGACCTCAACCCAATCAAACACTTGTGTGTGCTAAAGAAAAAACTGTATTTTTGTCTGCACCAATATTGGGAACATGTAAAAGAGACCTGGGATCCGATTTCAGTTGAGACATGCTTGAATCTGATTGAGAGCCCAGAAGGATTCAGACAGTGTTGAAATTTACAAAATAATAAAAAAATTTAAAATGTTTAAAAGCAAATGCAAGTTACATGACACGAATCTGTAGATCTAAGCATATGTTAAATAGTTGCAAGTCAAATTGATGCATGATATAGCCAAGATGATTGTCTATAAAATGATGGTA
Source organism: Phyllomedusa bahiana (assembly GCA_025379985.1). NCBI lineage: Eukaryota > Metazoa > Chordata > Amphibia > Anura > Hylidae > Phyllomedusa > Phyllomedusa bahiana. Next base: position 128,130 of record JAODAL010002790.1, on the reverse strand, counting down.
GTCTTACTTTCAAAGCGGTAGTGGATGGTAAAATATGGAGCCTGAAAGTCAAAAGTTTAAAAAATTTGTTACCTTTTTGTTTGTCAGTGTAATGCTGAAGGCCCACCTCCCATTTATACAGATATATTGTATAGCGTACTGTATGTCCACTTTTAATGGAATTTGTTGATATCATTGCACACTCAGGTAATCTCATCATTACAATTTTAGACATACCGTATATACTCGAGTATAAGCCGAGTTTTTCAGCACAAAAAATGAGCTGAAAAATCCCCCCTCAGCTTATACTCGAGTCACTGTCAGCGCTCGGGCACTGTGATGGCCTGAGTGCCGACAGTGACGCTACAGTTATATGTGACTCCTCAGGGAGCGCATATAACTGAAGGCCGAGTACAGCTGACATCGTCCGGGCACTCCGGTGGCAGGAGAAGGAGCAGGAGAAGAGATACCACTGCGGCGCAGAGAGCGAGCACTCCCTACTCCACAGTGGACTCCGGGCGGCTGCAAACTCGCGGCCGTCCGGAGTTTCCGGCACAGGCAGCGTGTGTCATCACGCTGCGTGCGCGGCCTGATGACATCACCCGCCTGTGCCGAGAAGACCGAGGAGCGCGCGGGAGGCGGAGCAGCGAGGAGACGGAGCAGCGGGGAGCCAGGTAAGTGTTTTTTTTTTGTTTTAAAACCCTGCCTACAGCCTACCTATAGGACCTATACCTGCCTATACCCTGCCTACAGCCTACCTATAGGACCTATACCTGCCTATACCCTGCCTACACAATGAAAAAACAGAAAAAAGCTCACTTACATGGGCTGTAATGAATTCGTCCTGGAGAGACACGAAATAGCAAGTAGCAGAACCGCTCCGTGCTGACCGCCGGCCAGGCGGAAATGAGGCAAGAAACAGAACGGAAATCCGGGTATCCAAGATGGCAGCTGAATGCCACTGAGTACCGCTAAAGAATCCGGAAGCAGGTAGCGGTAAAAACTGACTTTATTCAATAACTGAAAATTAAAAAAGCACAATGGTAACAAACCCCCTACGGCTAAATGAAGAAACAGACGCGTTTCGGGCGTGAAACGCCCTTGCTCACTGTGATGTTGGCCATATTTGTGCACTCAATTTAAAACACCTTAAGACCAATCATTTAACACGGCTAAATCACATGATGTCACATATTAATTAGATATACCTAATACATAGACAGAAAAGAGAAGCACATTACCTGCGATGTACAATGTATGCAAATATGGATAGAATATAAAACATTGCTATGTGAGTAGAAAAACATATATGGTTACATAACAAGTAAAGAAGGATAATATTATCCACATAATAACCTGTAAATAAACATTATTGTTAATATATATAAATCATATCAGTGCGATAATTCAATCCTTCAGGTCTTCTTGTACCTAGTTTTAGAATCCAATAGGCTTCCCTTTGTCTAATAATTTTAACCCAATTGCCACCTCTATAAGGAGAATGTATTTGTTCTATGGCATAGAACCTAAAGCTCGCTAAATCGCCATCGTGATTTTCCAAAAAATGTTTTGCGGCGCCTGAAATTTGACTTTTTTGCTTTTTTATGCTGTAAATGTGTTCCCCTATGCGGGTCTTAATTTTGCGGGTAGTACTCCCCACATATTTCTTTTGACAGGCAATGCATTCAATGATGTAAATACAGTGGTGGCTGTTACAGTTCATAAACTGTTTGATACTGTATTTGTGTGACTTTTCAGTATCAGTAAAATCTTGTGTTTTAATAGCCATATTGCAACAATTACACCGCGAGCCCCCACATTTAAAAAAGCCTTTTTGAGACAACCATACTTTAGGTGTTGTATTAGTATAATTAGTGAACACACTTGGAGAGATAGTATTTCCTATTGTTTTACCCTTTTTAGGGATCACTTTAACTCCTTCCTTCAAAATTTCAGACAAAGTACTATCCTGCCTAAGAATGGCAAGATTTCGATGGAAAATGGACTTAATTTGTTTAAAGTTATTACTATATTTTTTAGTAAATACTATTTTATTCTTTTGCACTTCTCGTTCTTTTTTATTTTTTTTACTCAATAATTGTTGTTACGTCATGGAACTTACTTTGTTTATCGCTTTTTGTATGTCTTTTTTATTGTAACCTCTCTGTATAAGTCGTTCCTCAATTGTTTTTTCCGCTTGTTTGTAATCCTTATCCAAAGTACAGATTCTCCTCGCCCTGATTAGTTCTCCATATGGAATAGCCCTAATGGTATTGTCTGCGTGGCAGCTGTTAGCCTTCAATACAGTATTACCAGAATTAGGTTTCCGATACAGGGTGGTGACTATTTTACCCGTTTCTGAATCTCCCTGAAGGTAAATGTCTAAGAAGGGAACACCTTTTTTGTCCCACAATCCTGTGAAACGTAAATTGTAGGGATTACAGTTGATATAGTCCAAAAAGGACTGTATGAGCGCTACATCGCGACCCAAATGATCAAGAGGTCGTCGATGTAGCGCCCATACCACATAATGCAGTCAGCATAAGGATTGTTTACATTGTATATAGCCTGGTGCTCCCGCCAGGCCATAGTGATATTGGCTAAAGAAGGTGAAAAGGTAGCCCCCATAGGAGCACCCCTTTTTTTTTCATTTAGCAACCCTAGACTATAGCTTTCAATGAGCAACTTTTCCAGTTTCTCCTTAAAAAATTTGCTTGGATTTTCATGTACTTTACAGTAAGTAATCTTATCATCAAGAATTTCATAGACTTGTTTAGTGTAGAGGCCGGCGTCCATCACGACTACCGCCCCCCCTTTGTCAGCACGTTTGATGACTAAGTTTTGCATATTTTTGAGTTCATTTATGGCCTTCATCTGTGACCAAGTGACATTACACATTTTTTTGTTTTTCCTATTGATATTACGTTTTTTCTCGTTTTTATTATACAGTGCGGCAAGATCGCGTTCCATAAGATTTTGGAATGCTTCTAATGCCGGCACTCTAGCCGGTATGGGGTAGAATTTAGGGTTAGGCATGCCAAAGAATTCTCTGTCTCTATATCAATATCAGTATCTAATTCCTGCAAAGACTTTAATGTAAGTTGTTCTTTAAAATACAAACTGTCATATTCATTAGATATATTTTGAGTAATAGATACTGGTTTATCTTCATATACATCTTGATTAGAGAAATATTTTTTAACAGTCATTAGTCTGACAAACTTATTCACATCCATGATTGTATCTAGGAGTTGAAAGTCATAGGTTTGTGCAAAGTTCAAACCTTGGCTTAAAACCACCAATTGGGGTAATGTGAGGACCGTGGGGGTAAGAATGACTACTTGTGTCTCATCAACTATTTTCTGTAAACTTGTTTGTTTAATGCCGCCGTTCTGTTGGATTTTCTCGGTATGACATTGTCCATTTTTCTTTTTCCTCGTCCGTTTTTGGACTGCTCTCTCATTTTAGCAGAATCTTCTCCTACATTTGGAGTGTCTTGATCTGTGGTGTCACTATCTGTATTGGTGCTGTCCGCACTATCAAGATCTGAAAAGCTTACTGATCTTCTATTAGCTTTGTTCCACTTCTATAGGACCTATACCTGCCTATACCCTGCCTACAGCCTACCTATAGGACCTATACCCTGCCTATACCCTGCCTACAGCCTACCTATAGGACCTATACCTGCCTATACCCTGCCTACAGCCTACCTATAGGACCTATACCTGCCTATACCCTGCCTACAGCCTACCTATATGACCTATACCTGCCTATACCCTGCCTACAGCATACCTATAGGACCTATACCTGCCTATACCCTGCCTACAGCCTACCTATAGGACCTATACCTGCCTATACCCTGCCTACAGCCTACCTATAGGACCTATACCTGTCTATACCCTGCCTACAGCCTACCTATACCTGCCTATACCCTGCCTATAGCCTACCTAGAGAACTTATACCTGCCTATACCCTGCCTACAGCCTACCTAGAGGACCTATACCTGCCTATAGCCTACCTGGAGGACCTGTACCCTGCCTATACACTGCCTATAGCCTGCCTAGGGGGCCTATACCTGCCTATAGCCTGCCTAGGGGGACCTATACCTGCCTATAACGACCTATTCCTGCCTAGGGGACCTATACCATGCCTATAGCCTGCCTAGGGTGACCTATACCATGCCTATAGCCTGCCTAGGGGGACCTATAACTGCCTATAACGACCTATAACTGCCTAAAACCTGCCTAGGGGGGACCTATACCTGCCTATAACGACTTATACCAGCCTATAACCTGCCTATGGGGGACATATACCAGCCTATATCTGCCTATGGGGGACATTAAACTGCCTATACTTGCCTATGTAATTTTATTGGTACCTATTTTTATTTTTAAAATTCACCAGTAGCCGCTGCATTTTCCACCCTAGGCTTATACTCGAGTCAATAAGCATTCCCGTTTTTTGTGGCAAAAGTAGATGCCTCGGCTTATACTCGGGTCGGCTTATACTCGAGTATATACGGTACTTCCCAATTTTTGAGGAAAAAAAAGAAGGACAAAGTAGATGGAGGTAACAATTGGTGTTTGAGGTTATGCCAATAGCCACACCCAAGCACACTCAGGGGGACTAAGTATAGCACAGTATGAAGTATAGTAGAAGGCAGATGAGATATATACTTTGCTGTTCTAAATCCTCCTCATCATCTGCTTTGTAATATGAGACTGAGATCAGGTGAGTGCTATTCTACAGTGCACACAGGTTAAAGTAGAAAGCCAGGAGACAGGTGCTCAGTCCATATGCAGCATAGGACTCAAGCTGTAAGGTGTGAATTTATACGTTTACAAGGCGGGGCAATAATCATGTCTTTTTTGGGGGTGAAGCATGCAGGGACTGTGCAGCAGACAGTAGCAGCCAACTGGGGTGCTTAGCAAAACAATAATTGACAAAGGGAGAAGCCAGGCCACTAGGAAGCAGCATGGGGCGTGACCATTTTATTGGTTATGCTGGCAGAGCAATGAGTTGGGGACATGGCCATATCACCCAGTCATCTAAAAACAGAGAGTTGGGATTTTGTGAGTCCTTTGGGGACAGTGGGACATTGCCTGCAATCCAGGAATGTCTCACTAAATCTGGAGTGGTTAGGAGGTCTGTTTTTTAGGTTATTTCTTTTAGGTTACTACTTTAATCCAGAAAGAAATAAACCCTAATGATTTGTCCTCTGCTGGATTTTCGGAGCCCGTTATGTCATAGCCTGGGCCCTCCAGAAAATCCTCTAGCACTTTTAATAGACTACTTTAGCTAGGTTGAGCTGTCAAAAAAGTGAAAAACAAGTATAAAATATTTGCCACATGTCTCATACACCACTTTTTGGCACAATCTATTGTGCACATTGTATAGTAAATTTCTACAGTGTGTTTCATGTTTTGACCAAAGTTTGCTTAGTAAAGATCCATTCTTAAACAAAAATGCTGCCTGATGTATGTTAAGGGACTTAGCATGTATATATTTTAAAAAGTGCATATTGTGACTGGACTCATCTTTTCCCTAATAACACGCCTTAACCCAAATATACTTTGTTCACAATAAAATGGTCTTTCAACATATAATATTATTTGTATGTCAAATCTGTTTTATGTTCAAACCATAACTTTAAAGAAAACTCGTAACTGGTTTCAAAGCCCCAAAATGTCACCCAACATAATGTAAGATGAAGATAAAAGAAAACTAAGAAGATAAATAATAAAACTAAGCAGATGAAGCAAGGCCTTACATAGAACATCAGAAAGAGCTGCTGGGGACTGGAAATCATTTTCTATTTTGAGGACAGGAGCTTCTTTGGGTCATGTATTTTATAGACAGAGTAGCTGCTCATCCTGTCCCATGTAAAGAGCAGTACAGAACATGTAGCTTCATAATATACTATATGGAGACGCTGCTAGATGACCTATCACTGCATGTAATTAAAGGAGTTGTCTCGCTACAAAGAAAGCTTTCAAAATGTAGGGAACACCAAATGAAGACCTTTTCTAAATATATTGCTTTTTTCATCTTTTTTTGTTAAGGAGCTACAAGTGATTTTATCACCTTCTGTGCTCTCTCTGGTTCCCCAAGTGACCTACCTGTGTACTCTTTATCCCCAGCTGTTTGTTCTATCTGATAACAGGGAGTGAATGCCAGCAGTGTGAAAGCTTGTATGTTATCTGATCTTTCAGACAAAAAACTAATTGCTCTACTGTTTACATTAGCACAGCAGCTTCTCCAGACCTCAGAGAAGGTAATTTATTTAATCTAGACTGATAAACAGAGAAGTCTGAATACAGGGAGCTCATATGCTAACTACAGACAGCTTGACCAGGAAGTTATAGAGCCAAGCAGCATTATTTCATTCATGAATCCTATGAAACTTTAAGATGAGACAACTCCTTTAATGATAAAGTTTTCTTTTTAACCCAAATAATTCTGTTAGATTTTCCTCTAGTATAACACAGCACATAATATTACATATAAATGTGTCCAAAGTAGAGGTCTCTGGGGTAGTTTATTTATATCAATAGGTTTAACTGGTAAAAAGTAGTTATTCCTAATTAGTACAAATTATTAAGTAAAAAAGTATAAACTACCCTGGCTATAATTCAAATAAAATCAGAAGCATGGGTCCCGAAAAAATATAAGCTGATCACAGGGTATCCCAATATTGAAATTTAGAGTGAACAGCAGTTATATATGTGAGATCCCAGTAGCAAGTGTTCTATTGCCCTGAAGAACTACCATAGGGTAAGGAAATTTCATGTTAAAAATAAATATGATTTCCATGTAACACATGGATGTGTTTCATCCAATACTTTTTTCAGGTGTGCTACACTGTATAATACATGACGGCCTTGTACAGGAGGTCCCTGGTATTAGCTCAGAATTCAATTGTACGATGTTTAAAGTGTTTTCACCCCTATAATAGGATATTCACAGGTATGTTATTCAGAGGTCTGGATGTGAGATCCAATAAGCCTGTAACTGGAGGACACCAAGGACAAGTGAACGAATGACAGGATCATGGACACCCAAGGCCCATTGATACGCATGGGATGGTCCATCTGGTCTGATTCCACAGAAAAGCTACCAGAGCATTACATTGCTGAAAAAAATAATACTGGAAACCTTTAGGTGTCAGTGAATACTATTCCTCGACAAATCAGAGCCACATAATATAAAGTAAGACATTTTAATGTTATGGTTGACCAGCATTTACAGTATCTCACAAAAGTGAGTACACCCCTCACATTTTTGTAAATATGGTATTATATTTTTAATGGGACAACACTGAAGATTGACACTGATACAATGTAAAGTAGTCAGTGTACAGCTTATATAACAGTATACATTTGGTGTACCCTCAAAATAATTCTACACACAGCCATCAATGTCTAAACCATTGGCAACAAATTGTACCCAATTTGCCATTTTCCCTCCATGGTTTCATGTGACTCATTAGTATTACAAGGTCTCAGCTGTGAATGGGGAGCAGATGTATTAAATTTGGTGTTATCACTCTTACACTGGTGACTGGACATTCAACATGGCACCTCATAGAAAAGAACTGTCTAAAGATCTGAAAAAAAGAATTTATCTACATAAAAATGGCCTCGGCTGTAAGAAGATTGGAAACAGCCTGAAACTGAGCTGTAGCACTATGGCCAACACCATACAACGGTTTAACAAGACAGGTTCCACTCAGAACAGGCCTCGCAATGGTCAAACAAAGAAATGCACATGCTCAGCGTCAAATCCAGAGATTTACCTTTTAAAACAAACATATGATTGCTGCCAGCATTGCTGCTGAGGTTAAAAAGGTGGCGGATCAGCCTGTTAGTGCTCAAACCATACACCACACACGGAATCAAATTGGTCTGCACTGCTGTCGTCCCAGAAGGACGCCTCTTCTAATGATACAAAAGAAAGCCTGCAAACAGTTGGCTGAAGACAAGTAAACTAACGATATGGATTTTTGGGACCATGTCCTGTGGTCTGATGAGACCAAGATAAACTCATTTGGTTCAGATGGTGTCTAGCATGTGTAGCAGCATCCAGGTGAGGAGTGCAAAGATACTGTAAGTGTGTTTTGCCTACAGTCAAGCACGATGGTGGGAGTGTCATGGTTAGGGGCAGCATGAGTGCTGTTGGCTGTGGGGAGCTACATTTCATTGAGGAAACGATGAATGCCACCATGTACTGTTACATACTGAAGCAGAACATGATCTCCTTCCTTAGTAAACTTGTCAGCAGGGCATTATTTCAACATAATAAAAAACACATCTCCAAAATAATCATGGCCTTGATAAAGAAAGTAGAATGTGGAGGAACTCAAGTTCTCTAACATCCACCAGCTCCATGATGTCGTCATGGAGGAGTGGAAAAGGATTCCTGTGGCTGCAACCTGTGAAGCTTTAGGGAACTCCATGCCCAAGAGAGTTAAGGCAGTGCTTAAAAATAATGGTGCCCGCACAAAATATTGACACTTCAGGCACAATTTTTCCATCTTCACTTACGGGTGTACCCACTTTTGTTGCCAGTGATTTAGACATTGATGCCTGTTTTTTTAGTTATTTTGAGGGCACATCAAATTTACACTGTTAGGCTATGTTCACACGGCTTAATTGCGGGGCGAAATGGGAGCTCCCAAATAAAGCCAAGCGCACAGACTCAGCTATACTTGGGAGCTCCCATAGAAGTGTATGAGGAAGACATCCTCAAGCACCACCCTCCTTAGGCCATGTTCACACGGCGTAATTGCAGAGCGTAATTACGCCCCGCAATTAAGCCGTGTGGACGGGGGCGGGAGCTCGCCACCTCGCCGGCCCATAGACTATCATTACTAGTGGCGCGTATACGCCGCTAGTAACTGACATGTCACTTATCTCCCCCTGTAGCGGATTCGCCGAGCGGGGAGAGGAGACGTAATCCATAGTTCTCTATGAGAACTGTGGATTACCGTAATGACTGGGCCGTATTTCAGCCCATAATTCGCGCAGTACGCCGCGAATTACGGACTGAAATACGTGCCCAAATAAGCTGTGTGAACATAGACTTACACAAGCTGTGCACTGACTACTTTACATTGTATCAAAGTGTCATATCTTCAGTGTTGTCCCATGAAAAGATATAATACAATATTTACAAAAATGTGAAGGGTGTACTGATTTTTGTAAGATATTGTATGTATGTATGTATGTATGTGAATACGCTCACGTATCCCCCTCTGAACAATAACATGGAGGGTGACTTTTTTAAATAAGAACTAAAAACCTTTGTTCCACTCTATAAAAAATGAACAGCCTCTAATAAAAAGCCATAGCACTATAAAGTTTTTAGTAGCAACTGAACACAACGTAAGTGTGAGACTGCATTATATAATATCCCAGTTTAAAGACCAAAAGATCCAAGAAGGCAGCGCACTAATATGAAGGAAAAATAAATATATTTATAATATTATATATATATATATAATATATATATATATATATATATATATATATATATATATACACTGTATAGTTGATTTCCATTATTATGGTCACTTCCAACTGTCAGGAGTGCAAAGCTCATAAAGGGAGTCACATGTGGTGAGCTGGCGTGGTGGGTATATAAGGCGTGTGATAAGGTGTCTGCACACATTTTCCTTGGTGCTGTCATGGGCAAAAGGAGTAGTTTTATTAGAGTTGCAGAAAATGATGATTTTTGTCTACTTGTGAATTGTTCACATGCTGTGATAAAAGTGTATCATGAGGAGACAAATGGCACAATTGCAAATAAACGTCATGAAAATTGCGAAGCACCATGTGCCATTAATGTAGGATGTAAACGCAGGGGTATTGCTAGCATCCTAAAACATCCGTGGCACAGTCCCTTTGTGTTCCATTTTACACAGCAGGACTGGGTTCACATAGCCTTTTTCACTACACATCATCACATCAACAAATTTGCCCCTTCAAAACCATTTAATTTATATCTGATAGTGTAAAAACAACAAAATAACACAGTCACCAAATAATACAGCTATACATAAAGCAAATATATCACACATATTACCATCATAGTGTTACTTAAAAAATCCCACAATGTAAAAACCATCAATCCCAATAATACTACTACATAAGGACCAGAGGCGTAACTAGGATAGCCTGGGCCCCAAAGCAAACTTTTGGATGCCCACCCCACCCCTCGGTTTCCTGACCACGAACATTTACCAGGACCTCTTTAGTCTTGCAGTTACTAGATAATACAAGGAGTGAACATCTCACCATAGATATCCCCATCATACTGCTACCAAACAAATCCCACTATACCCATATTAACATTACCAATAGCACTACTACATATGGACCGGATTATACTGCCAGAACAAGACCACAAATTACCACCACATAGTGACTAATACCCCTATACTATTACTGAATAAAAATCAATATTACTACCATATAGTGGTATATACCAGTGTACACAGGTGCCCTACAGACTGTATATTACCTCCATACAGTGACCATATAGTGGTATATACCAGTGTACACAGACTCTGCAGACATGTTAGTGATTACAGTGCAGTTACACCTTGTGACTCACAGGTGACGTTTCTCTACCAAGTCTTTGACTTTCCCTTTTGTTCTGCATCCGGTCCAGACCACCACTTGTCCCTGCAGATTAGGACACAAATATCTTAGAATTCTCACTTTTCCAGCACCTCACCCCCGGCCCCCCACATCTGTACAAACGTCCCAAGGGGGGGAGGGCAGGTACAGGCCACAGGTTAGATGCCCAGTCTCCTAGAGGGGAGGAAGAGAGGATTCACCCCCTGGAGATTATGTTACAGCTATGGCCTGTACCCCACCGAATCATATAAGCAGGTAGACCCCCAATAGAAAGGTTGGTAGGCCCTAGATAGGTAGGTTAGTAGACTTGAGGTAGGTTGGTAGATCCTAGGTAGGTAGGCAGCAGTCAGGCAGGTCTCAATTAGGTAGGTATTATTTAGGCCCCAGGTAGGTAGGTATGCAGTAGGTGGGCTGCAGGTGGGCCCCAGGTAGCTAGGCTATAGGTGGGGCCCACATAGGTAGACAGGTAGGCAAATAGGCTATAGGGAGACTCAAATAGACAGGCAGGCTTTAGGTAGGCTATAGGGGCCATATAGGTAGGGATAGGTAGGGATATATAGGCTGGCAGGGGGGCCATATAGACAGGCAGGGGTATATAGGTAGGCTTCAGGGGGGACTATATAGGCAGGCTTCGGGGGGTCTATATAGGCAGGCTGGGGGTATACAGGCAGGCTGGGGTATACAGAAAGGCTTGGGTATACAGGCAGGCTGGGGGTATATAGGCAGGCTGGGGTATATAGGTAGACTGGGGTATACAGGCAGGCTGGGGTTATACAGGCAGGCTGGGGTATATAGGTAGGCTGGGGTATACAGGCAGGCTGGGTATACAGGCAGACGGGTATATAGGTAGACTGGGGGTATACAGGCAGGCTGGGGGTATATAGACAGACTGGGGGTATATAGACAGGCTGGGGTATACAGGCAGGCTGGGGTATACAGGCAGACAGGGGTATATAAGTAGGCTGGTGGGCTATACAGGCAGGCAGGGCAGGTAAAATAAGAAATCACTTACCTCTGTCCATGCTCCCTCGATGTGCTGCGCTCCGGCCGCTGTGCTCAGCGCGGGTGGCGCAATCATGTGACGTAATCGCGGCGCTCACATGATCACTAAGAGCCGGCGCCTGCTGTCAGGAAGAGTAGCAGAGCCGAGCGCCGGATGCGCTCCACTCTGCTACCACGGGGCAGCGCTGTCTCTGAACGCTCGGGCCGGAGGGCCCGGGCGTTCAGAGGCGGGATGCGCCGGGCCCCTCAGCTCTGCGCCCACCGCTGTGAACTATTAAGTTCACTGCCGGCGGGCTCATTAGCGGCATTACCGGTGTAGCAGTCGTGGTAGCTGCTACGTCTGCTACCCCGGTAGTTACGCCCCTGATAAGGACCAAATAATACCACCAGAGAATGAACACATGCGAGCACCACATAGTGACTACTAGTTGTACACAGGTGCTCTGTGGACTGTATTGGTATTTTCAGTGGAGTTACAGCTAGTGACTCACAGGTGAAGTGTTCTCTTCCCCTTTTTTTCTCCTTTTGGCCTAGACTTCCGTGCCATAGGGTGATAGGCAGAGGTGTGGATTTTATGGGATGATAGATGGGGGCTTTATTTTGTACTATGTTAACACAATGGTACAGACCACTGATTACAGGTACAGTCTCCTGAAGGAAGAAAGAGGACCAACCCCCTGGAGGTTGTTGTGGCTTTGGCTGTGGCCTGTATCCGCTGAATCATTTTGTGACCTGAACCCCCAGAAATTCAGCCACAGCCATGACCTTCAGGGAGTACAGGGAACAAATTTTAGTACTGTCATGTTTTTTGTAATGTTTATATTTTTCTACAGGGTTTCCCTTTGGACTACCTCGAATTTGTTAGACTATGTTAGACCAGCGTTGGATCAATTTTTTATTAAAATGGATGAGTTTTCGAGGAGTGTTCGTTTAAATAAAGTGATTTTGTTTTTTTTACTACTTAATTCCATTATTAGTAATGGAGGCATGTGACAGATACATCTCCAGAACTATCACTGGGGCTTGGTGTCAGTCACAGGCGTTTATTTGTCACTCCAAGACTGATGTAACCCCCTCTCACTATAACCCTAGTACTCACCGTACTGAAGGGTACTGAGAAAAGCCGGGTTATCATCAGAAGCAGATGCTCTAATGTGATGGTTTGCTTCTGAGCAGCTGCAGGCTGGTATTTTGGGTACTGAGGTAATAATGAGAGGATGATAGTGTCAGCCTTGGGGTCACAAGAAACACAGCTGACTGACACCAAGCCCCAGAACTAGTAATGGAGAAGTTTCTGTGAGACACCTCAAACACTGACACTGGAATAAAATTGGTGAAAACAAAAGACATTCTAAATTCAATATTTTTCTTGTCTCAAACTGGGAACAGAATCCCTGCTTGACCTACTTACTGCAAGTGCTCCCTGATGAGAGTGTGAACCGCCAGCTCAGTCACATATTGCATGTTGATGATATAAATCTCAACCAGGGGGCTGGATCATCCCTCCTTATTGACAGTTTGACAATGCCCATGTGCTCTTTCAACTTTGCCAGTCTTTCATTTACACAGAAGATCCACTTTAGTTGTCGGAGGGACTGCTGAATATAGTCACTCTCCCTAACCCTCTCCCAGTACAGTGACCCCATTTTTTGTATTAAAAGTCTATCCACTAGTGAGCTCTTGGAAAACCATGCTACCTGAGTGCAGAGGGCCAATATTCAAGGCCTTCCATCTAGTATTACTTATTCATGTAAGCACTACCTCCTCTTCCCACAACCATGCGGTAGCCACCTTGACTACATCAGCCAAGGGGGCATCAGGTTTTGTCTGGACATAATCCTTGAAGCTCCTCCTACGGTTTGATTTCATAGTCCAGATAACAATTGCTCCCTTAGGACCTTGAGTCTGTGCTGGAACACCTGTGTTCTCCATGTACTCCTTTTTGAAAAGTTGCTTTCACTGCCTCATGAGCCAGATAAGGTATTTTTGGGGGTCTTTAGTCAATTGAAAATATCTTTTAGGGTTGCTCACTGGTCTGCCTCATGCAATGGCACATTCTGATGTAGTCAGATGGGAGCTCAAACACTGTTCGTCTACACTATCAGAGGAACAGTTTTGCCACCATAGAAAGTCAGAATAAAAGCGCTGCCACAGAGGTTGATTCAGTTGGAGTTCCAGTTAGACTCATACTGCTTGAATAGTCGTCAAAAAATGGAATCAAACATCAAGTACAAAATGGTAGGAATCTGACATTAACCGCTGTTCTTGACGAAGACGCAGCAATATATAGTCAAGACCGTATCAAAGCTGCTCACTTTTACAGTCCATACTGTCAAAGAAGCACTTAAGTCCTAGGCAAAATGTTGTTTACCTATTCGTTGCAAAAGGCCCTTTTTTATTTTATTGTTGACCGAAGGTATTTGATATACCCAAAATAGAAAAAAGAAGTATACTCACCTCTGCGACAGTCCCCAAACCATTCCCATTGTCAGTCCCTTTTATCCCCACTTGTACCGTATGAACAAACATCACCTCACGTGTTAAGTGCAGACCCATCCACAGGCCCAAAGATTGAGAGCACAAGAACACTTTGGCTTTGTGAAAGCCGCATATACACGTGAACAAAAACGAACACTATACACTCAGGTATGAAAAGTACGATGGCCGGGGACCGAACAATAATGTCACAGAGGTACATACATACAACATAAAATACTATATTTAATATGCCCCAACAGACAAAACAGCATGTTCAAGCCTATGAATCCCCTTTTATTAAAAACAACAGAATATAGTTCAACATGCTTAAAAAGTTCTCACCACAAGACCTAGGAGCCACATGTATGACGCTCGCCACTTCTGGCGCACCTTTACTCCAGTTTACTCCGGTGAAATTTGCGCCTGATTAGTCTGCGCCGGCTGCGCTCATACCTAGCATGAAAGTCCCGCCGCCCTCGCCAGTTTGTGGGGCCAGTGCGGGACTTAGGCGCAGTGCGGCGCTGCACCTATGATTCGCCGGCCAAGATAGTGTGCTCATACATAGCATGTAAAGTGCGCCGCGCCTCGCCAGTGTATGGGGCGCAGTGCGGGGACTTGGGCGCAGTGCGGGGCTGCGCCTAATATTCGCCGTCCGAGGAGGTGCGCTCATACATGCGGGTAAAAGTTCACCTGTCCTCGCCAGTGTGGTGATGGCGCAGTGTTTTGTTTAAATCATACTCCATGCGCACAGCGCTGATAGCCGAGACTCAATTGCGCCGATCTCTCCATAGACTACAATGGGCCAAGTAAGCTCGCGCCTGAATGGCTGGGATAGTCAATCCCCCGGCTAGTTCAACAATCAGCTCTTTTCTGCATTATTACTGTATTTGAACCTGTCCCTTCCTTTGATTTATGATTGGTCTATATTTCACCATATCATATAATGGATCCCTGTCGCTCCCTATTCTGATTGGTTGTTTATGCCGACCAAAGAAAGATCTTAAACAATTTGAATAACAGTATTTCCCGGCAATTCTCTAAATCATGTACCGGTTACTTACACGAAGTGATCCACAGGACCACCGCAAAAGCGATGCGTAAGCCACGCCAGTGTAACGAATCTAAGTAGGTATGTTCCCTGTATTCACCAGATGCCCGCCGCAAAGCGGGATGGACTTGCTTGCTGCTGGAGTCTACCAGGTCGTCCCCCCAGACGTGACTTTCTTGCTGGCAAGCCTAAGTAATAGCGTGGGTCAAAATCGTCAGGCATGGCTCGTAGTCGGGGTCATGCAGGAGGTCTAGGTAAGCACTATGTTTCGTGGTCGAGGACAAGGCAGGCGGTCAGGCAGCGGCAAGAGATACGTGTCAAGAGACGGAAGCCAGGGTAAACTGTACCACGGTAGATCAGTACTAACATAGGACTCTTTCCCTCAATAGCGATGCACTAAAGATCCGGCAAGGAGCGGGCGGAAGCGCCCAGTTGTAAATAGAGCCGTGCCAGCATTTACCCAATTACCGCGCACTGCCCCTTTTAAATCTCACAGAGCCGGCGCGCCGCATGCGCCTTAGAGCACAGGGACGCGCGCTCCGTGACAGCAGGAGACTGCAGGGATACAGGAGCGCGGCTGGGTAATTGATGGCGCGCCGTGTGGGCGAGTGCACCCGCCCCCGAGACCCCGTGCAGCCGGCACCGTCCCTGGGACGTGGGAATAATCTGCGTCGCGCCCTCAGTGGTGGATTCCGGCGCCGGACGCAACAGTAACCCACCCCCCCCCGTAGCCCTCCCCCTCTTCCAGGCCTGGAGAAATCTCTGCAGACATTTTCGGACCAAAGATGTTGTCCTCCCCGGCCCCACGATCTCTCCTCAGGAACCAAACACCTCCAGTCGATCAAGTAGAAAATACCGCGTTCCCTTGGATGGTCTTCATGACTATGATCTCATGACCGCGAAGATGTTGGAGGCCTCCGTTCATAAGATGGAGGCTTGATCCTCTGGGAAAAACGGTCAGGAACCACGCGTTCTTCAACAAGTGTATAATGGAAAGTAGTTGGGAATACGCATTGTGGGTGGGAGCCGGATTTGTAGGCAGGCCGGGTTATGCGTCGAGAACTCAAATGGTCCTGACGTACCGGGGCCACCAATTTGTACGAGGGGATCTTCAGCGGAATATATCTGGCAGATAGCCAGACCTTGTCGCCAGGCGAAAACACTGGGTAGGGTCTTCTATTCTTGTCGCTTGGACCTTTCAAACACGTGCGGATGCATGCTGCAGAGACTGGCGTGTCTGTTTCCAAATAGACATCATAACTTGGGCAAGAGTGTCCCGCTGCCGGCACTCAGATGATGGAGACAATTGGTAAAGAAGGCGGGAGGCTGGCCATAGACGAAGAAAAATGGGGAGTTAAACCAGTGGATTCCGACTCCAGGGAAGTTTATAGGAAAACTCCGCCCAAATGAAGCAAGCTGGCCATTCATCTGTCAGCCGAAGACAAAAATTCGTAAAAATAGCCTCCCCAAATTGATTGATCCTCCTCCACTTTGGCCGTTCGTCTGCGGGTGTTAGGGGAAATAGAAATCTAGTTCACCTGCAACCGAGAGCAGAAGTGCCCGCCAGAACCCCTCGACACAAATTGGACCCCCCGATCCGAGACAATGATCTGCCTGAAGCCCTTTAGCGGAAGATGTGGAGAAAGAAATGGTTTGCCAACTGGGGGTCAGAGGTACCCTGGCAACGTTATATGAAGTGCGCCATCTTCGAAAAACGTTCCGCGTACTCACCCAATTACCGAGTTTGTGCCCGAAGAGGATGCAGAATCCTGACGAAATCCATTGCCACATGACCAAGGTCCCTAGGGATGGGCAGCGGCTGGAAGCAAACCCGCGTGACTTGTGTGCGAGGAGGTCTTGATACTAGCACAATAACGCAAGACTTCACGAAATCCTTGATGTCCCTTGCCATCACTGCCACCAGTTAGAAACGAGATATTATGGAGGAAAGGAATTGCGTGCTCCAGGGTGACCACCACAAGAGAACAGTGACCCCAATTCAAATTCTCCTGCGGAGCGCAGGACGGACATATGTTTTCCCTGGAGGAACCTTACGCAGATCTACCTGAGCCACCGAATCAGGCGTTCAGTGGAAATTATATGCTGGGAGCGTGCCCTTCCTCCACCCAAACACATCCAGCCACGAAACAAGGAGAGCGCATCGGCCCGGATTGTTCCTTCTTCTCTGTGCCGAAAATAGTATCAACTGGAAATTGAAGCGCTAGAAGAACAGGACCACCTGTCCCTTACGGGTTTTGAGGCGTTGTTTCCGATGAGGTATTGAAGATTTTTGTGGACGAGAAAATGTTTTATGGGCGGTAGATGAGCACCCTCCAGGAGATAACGCCACTCCTCAAGAGCAAGCTTGATCGCCAGCAACTCCCAGGTCTCCTATGGTGTAACATTTCTCTCCGCAGGGAGAAACGTCTTGGATAAGAAAGCACAGGTGACCATCGTTGCCTTTAGAATCCTCTGCATAAGAATTGCGCCAGCCCCGACCTAGGATGGCGTCCCCTCCTAAGGAGAATTGTTTTCTCGAATCCGTGTCTGGTCATGATGTGGGCGCCTAGGCGAAGGCAGCCATCATGTTGAGCAAACTCCTTTTCGGCTCTGTCGCCACTGCCTAGGATTGGAGTTCTTCTTTGTAATTGCAATGATAGTAGTCCACCAAGGTAGAAAAAATGCAGGATAAACTGACGGTAAAATTCCGAGACGTCCTTGAGGAAGCGCTGTATAGCTCATATCCCACCGGCCGGGCCACTGCACGATCAGCCGACAGCAAGCATGAACCATCTGTAAACCCGCGGGACCGAGATGACTAACCAAGAAACGGGAGGCTGTCTGGTGGAAGAGACATTTCTCCAACTTAGCGTAGAGGTGGTTGGCCAACGTAACCGCTCCCAATTACCAGGCGGACCATGGAAGCGATTTATCTCCACATCAGCAGAGAACAACCAGAAATGTCGTCTAGGTAGACCACGACACACGTGTAAAGGAGAATCCCGAAGAAAACGTTCACAACTTCCCTGAAGACTGCTGGGGCGTTGGCCAAACCGAAGGGCAATGACTAGATATCAAAAGTGTCCATCCCGGTGTTAAAATCAGTCTTCACTCATCCCTTCACGAACAAGCGATGAGGATTGTAGGCCCCTCGGCATTTCAAATTTGGAGAAAATTCTTGCCCCGCGAAGCCGTTCGAACAGTTCCTTATCATCGGGCAAGGGAAGCGGTTCTTCACCGAGATCTGTTAAGACCCCTGATAGTCGATACCGTCCGTAAAGAACCATCTTTTTTCTGCAAAGAAAAAGCCTGCCCCCTGCAGGGGAGGAGGAACTTGCGTATAACAGCCCTTCTGCAGGTTCTCTCTCCCGAATATAGGTCGACAAGGCCTGGGTCCTCAGGTACCGAGAGTGGGTAAACCTGCCCCTAGGAGGACAGGCTACCCGTCAGTATTCGAATAGGGCAAGTCATAGTTGCGATGAGGCGGAATGACTGGCCTGCTTCTCCGAGAAGACTTCCGCATAAATCCAGGTATTCCGTAGGCAATCCTGACAGAGGCCTGGAGGACGGTTTGGAAGTACCGGAGAGCACCGGGCGAGGTGCCACCAGACAAGAGTTCCAGCAGTTATTTCCCAGCGCACGACCTCGCCGTCATCCAATTAAGCGTATGGGCATGCGCTGCAGCCACGGAGCACCAACAGGATCGCAAGAGGATGACCGAGGCAATACGTAAGGGAGATCTTCTCCTTATATTCAAGGCGCACCAAACGTGGAGGGTCACCGGCTGGACCTGTACCGGATGTCGTCTCCAAGCAGCCCACCCTTTTGACGGAGGATATCACCAACGTCTTCCTCCAGACAAACCACAGGAAGCTGAGTAACTGGATACAAGGGCGGCGTGTATTAAAGTTCCCGTCGGAACCGGAGAGTCCAGAACGCAGGAGCTGTAATCACAAGACACTAGTCAGTCCTGAACTCCACCGGCATAGTCAGGCGTGTAGAGGAAGAGTTCTCACCTAGTGATGCCACCCCAACATAGCCTATAGCGGGCGTTCCCGGACAGTTGGGGCAAAGCGGAACAGCTCCTCAGAAAATGATCCGGACTGAGGCGCAGTACAGACCTAGCATTCTGTGCGCGCCGACGGGATAATTCCTGCCTCCAGTAAATGTTACATGATCCACCTGCATGGTTTCCCTCAGATGGTAGCGGAAAGCGGCAGAGGAGGTCTCTGGACACCGAGCCAGGCGTGGCAGACGGCGGGGTCCGCGCCAGGTCTCGATCATTGGCGGACTCGCTTCTAGCCTCTCTGTGACGCTCACGTCAATGCGAGTGAGCCAGGTTGATTACCTCGCTCAGAGCGGATCGGCACTCTCTCTCTCTAAGGCGGCAAGGAATTCCTTGATGCTGCTGGAAAGAGCCTTCTTAAAGGTTGCGCGCAGGGGCGGCATCATTCCAGGAACAGCTCTGATGCCAGGGTGCGAAACTGACTGCACTGCTTACTCTCCGACCTTTGAATTTTTCACCCTGGCGTAGTGTTCAAGAGTGCCGTCTCCGCGGAAGAGGCTCGAGCTGGTTCCTCGAAGACACTGCGGAATTCCAGCGAGGAAGGCCTGCAGATCCGCAGTCACAGGATCGCTCCTGTCCCATAGAGGCGTGCCCAGGCCCTGGCCTTCCCGGACAACAGGCTGACCACAAACGCCACCTTGGAACGTTCTGACAAGAATTGGTCCCCCATCAACTCGATGTGCATGGTGCACTGGGTGAGGAAACCCCTGCAGAGCTTGGGATCACCGTCAAATTTGGCAGGCAGCGACAAACGGAGCTTGGGTCCCAACGGAGCCAGTGGAGCCGCCGGAGCGGGAGCGGCCACAGGAGGAGGTGGAGGTTGCTGCTGGGCGGTGACGAGTTGCTGCACCAAGGCGGTCAACTGTTCCAGCTGTTGTCCCTGCTGGGCCAGTTGCTGAGACTGTCGGGTCACCACGCGAGAAAGATCCGCCACACTGGGCAGCGGTGTCTTGGCGGGATCCATGGCCGGATCTTACTGTAACGGTTCCGGACACGGAAGTGGATCCACTGGACCACCGCAAGCGATGGTGTAAGCCACGCCAGGGAACGGAATCTAAGTAGGTCCCGGTATTCACCAGAGCCCGCCGCAAAGCGGGATGGACTTGCTGCGGCGGGAGTCTACCAGGTCGTCCCCCCTGACGTGACTTGCTTGCGGTGGCAGCCGAAGTATAGCGTGGTGCAAAATCGTCAGGCAGGCTCGTAGTCGGGGTCAGGCAGGAGGTCAGGACAGGCAGCTATGGTTCGTGGTCGAGGACAGGCAGGCGGTCAGGGCAGGCGGCAGAGATACGTGGTCAAGAGACGGAAGCAAGGGTACGGTACACGGTAGATCAGGACGAGACAATAGGAACGCTTTCTCAATAGGCAAGGCACTAAAGATCCGGCAAGGAGCGGGCGGAAGCGCCCAGGTGAAATAGAGGCAGTGCCCGGCAATTACCCAATTACCGGCGCACTGCCCCTTTAAATCTCACAGAGCCGGCGCGCGCGCGCCTTAGAGCACAGGGACGCGCGCGCCGGACAGCAGGAGACTGCAGGGAGACAGGAGCGCGGCTGGGTAAGTGATGGCGCGCCGGGGGGCGAGTGCACCCGCCGCCCGAGACCCGGGCAGCGGCGGCACCCGTCCCGGGGACGGGGGAAGAACTGCGTCGGCGCCCGCAGGGGGGATCGCGGGCGCCGGACGCAACAATATCCCAATTCCTTATGTAGCGCCGGTCTCGGCGACAAATGCGTTGTGAGGGATTTAATTGATTTATGTTTATAGAAGGTTTCAGCTCTTTTACAGATGATATTTTACACTTAATAATTTTATTTTTTTTTTTATCATACTCCATGCCGCACAGTGCTGAGACCCGAGACTGCATTGCGCCGATTTCTCCATAGACTACAATGGGACAAGTAGCTCGCGCTCTGATTGGCCGGGATAGCCAAGCCCCCGCTAGCTCAGCCAATCAGCTCTTTTCTGCATTTTTACTGTATTTTGAACTGTCCCGCCTTTGATTTTGATTGGTCAAAACTTCTCCATAGGTTAGAATGGGTCCCTGTCGCTCCTATTCTGATTGGCCGAGATAGCCAAGCCCCCGCTAGCTCAACCAATCAACTGTTTTCTGCATTTTTACAGTATTTTGAACTGTCCCGCCTTTGAATTTGATTGGTCCATACTTCTCCCTAGGTTTTCATGGTTCACTGTCGCTCCTATTCTGATTGGCCGGTTTATGCCGACCAATGAGAAGAGCTTACAGAATTTGAATCACTGTATTTCCCTGCAATTTCCAAGATCCTAATTCCTGATGTAGCGCCGTTCTAGATTTTTGGAAAGTGATTTTATTTATGTATTTTTTATTTTTGAGGTTTGAGCTCTTTTTCTGAGAATGTTTTCCGCCTTTATAAAGGCAAATTTTTAGGAATCATCCTCCATGCCGCACGGAGCTGAGCGCCGAGATTTCTCTTGCATTCTTCTATGTTTTCTCTCATGTTCCGTTCTCGCTTCACTTCGCCTCCGCCGGAGCATTTAGACCAGAATCAACCAGGTCTGTCTGTCGGAGCTGCCGAGCGCTGCAATGCGCCGCACTTTGCCGACTCACGATTGTACATGCCTCGGAGTTTTCGAGCGCGCCGCGTCCCACCCCGGAACGCATACCCCGCGCCCACAGCACACCCATTGCTCGCCTCTTCATGCGGGACGCAGCCGAAAGTGGAGAACGCTGCGCCTAACACCGCATCCCTGCGTCCGACAGCGGGATTCGGGCCGGGGAGGCGCAGGATACGCCAGAAAACAGGTGTAAAGCCCGTTCATACATGTCGCCCATAGTGTGACATGCATGAATGGGGCTACGCCATTTCTTTGCTGCGCTTTGAGCCAAATAAACCATCATAGCCCTGTTCTATAGACGCATGAACCATCATATGCAAAAGCTTGGCACATTGTACACCAGACACAACACTTTTGAATGCCCAATGACTCAGGGGTGTGCTGCACCAGAATCCTACAATACGGCATAAAAGCGCCCAAGTTTGTCACGTTGTATAAATCCATACCAGTTTCAAAGTGGCATGGCTGAGGCTACTTTTGAGGTAGAAAGTGACACATTTATAAAGTGCTTTAAGACACTTTCATACATAGTGTCAGATCATACACTATTAAAAACAGAGGTAGACCTGGCAAGTCAGCAGCAGGTTCATACATGTCGCCCATAGTTCCTAGTTACAGTGGTAACAGTCACTTACTGTCTCTCTATTATTAACTCTCAAGTTGCGTTAGTTGCTTGTCTCTTAAGTACATGTATAGGCTTTGTACTATCCACTCCAGTCCTTTCATCCAACACAGAGGTGGCCATGTTCCAGAGTCCAACTCTTGATGGGAATCAGGTGGCATCTACCGTGTTTCCCCGATAGTAAGACACCCCCGATAGTAAGACGTAGCGGTTGGTCCTTAGGGAGGTTCGCCTAATGAAAGACGTAGCCCCAAAGTAAGACGTAGCCGCCCTGATGACGTCACTGCCTGTGCCTGGATGAGCGCGCGGAGCCGAGCAGCGAGGAGGCGGCGCGGCGCGGGTAGACGGAGCAGCGGGGGAGCCAGGTAAGTGTTTTTCTGCCTACAGCTGGCCCTATACGCTGTCCAACAGCTGGCCCAATACCTTGTCTACAGCTGCCCTAAACCTGCGCTACAGCCGACCCTATACCTGTCTACAAAGCCGCCCTATACCTGCCTACAGCCGGCCAATACCTGTCCTACAGCCGGCCCTTAACCTGCCACAGGCTGCCCCTATACCTTCTACACTGGCCCTATACCCTGCCTACAGCTGCCCTATACCTGCCTACAGCTGGCCCTATACCTGTTACAGCTGGCCCTATACATGCCTACAGCTGGCCCCTATAACCTGTCTACAGCTTGCCCTATACCTGCCTACAGCTCCCGGTCCCTATACCTGCCTACAGTCCGACCCTATACCTTCTACAGCTGGCCCTATCCTGCCTACAGCGGCCCTATAACCTGTCTACACAGGCCCTATAACCGTTGTCTACAGCTGGCCCTATACCTGCTACAGCTGGCCCTATACGCTGCCTACGCCTGCCGCTATACCTGCCTACAGCTGGCCCTATACCTTCTTCAGCGGCCCTATACCTGTCTACATCTGGCCCTATACCTGCTAGCAGCCGACCTAATACCTGTCTACAGCTGGCCCTATACCTGCCCTATATAAGACATACCCCGAAAGTAAGACATACTGGGACTTTTGGGGGTAAAAAGAATGTAAGACGCTGTCTTACTAGCGGGGAAACACGTTAGCTTTAGCCATCGCCCAGTTAGCAAGTCCTCACAGGTTAGCAGGTTTATATCAACATCACAGCAGCTCACAACACTCCAGTTAGCTCAGCATTTCACCAGCATATAGTCTCTTAGAGCGATATGTATGAATCCTGGCACTCAGGCCAGTTCTCAATAGCTTTAAAGCAGTGTAAAATGTGCCAGAATGTATGAATCTGATCTTCTGCAGGTCATACATACAGGTGAATTGTAGTGTCAATGCAACAACTCAAGCTCAGGCAGACCACCTTTAACCTGGTCTGGTTGTTCTAATTGTTCTGCTCCTAGGTTTGGTGTCAAAGAATCATACATGTGTCTAATTCTATGAATGTGGTGCGGCGCCCGCAGAACACCCCAAATCTTCGGGGCATTAAAAAGTGTTGCACAGGCACTTTTCTCACCAAAGTTTGGAGTGCAACTGTTCATACACCTATAGAACAGGTGTACTAAAGCTTTTTTGATGCCAGATAATTGGCCCAGCCCCATTCATACACATCGAACTTAGTTTCCACCGCAACAGCAACACAACAGCAGGAAATAATCCCAAAGTGAAAAGCTCGCCTACTAATTTCCGCCCACAAGATGCCGCAAAACTGTTCCTAAATCTAAATCATCACTCTACCACCAATATTACCCCTATACAGTGACCATGTAGGCGGAGATATCAAGTGTATGATGCTGCCCTGATGTCAGTTTCATTTCAGATAGCCTTCAACAGATGTATAACTGCAAGAGGTTTTCAAGTTCTCCTGGTAGTGCAGAAGGTCTCCTCTTTCTGCGGGATTCACTACCTGGGAGAATCAGCAAGTATGAAGTTGTTACAGGACTTTAAATGTAAGCCTCCACTGAATAATTCCCAGCAGCATGATGCACAGACAGACATTCAATGTCACCAAGTTGCAAAACTGCATTCAAGCCACCAACCATTTACAGTGAACAGAATAAATACAATAAATATAGCCCCGTTCTCTCTATTTTTAACCAGGCACACTCCAATATAAGGCCGAAGCTACACATTTATAGCATCAGTACGGCAAATCCAGGCGCATTATTGCTGGAACAGGTAGAGCACTTTAAAAGTGGTTTACCTAGCTGAATTTGTCCTCTTAGTATCTAAAAGCACTAAATCTATGACCCGCAGTAGAACAGGTTCATAGATTCAGGCGCATTCTACGCTACTAATGTGCGCCTGGGTGCCAAAAATCATACATTTCGCCAAATGTATTTTAAAGGCAGGTTACCCAATAGTTGGCCATGATACCTGATATTCTCCTTACATTGGTCTCTGTTGTGGACAAGAGGAGACAGTATATGACTATATAGAGGAGGAGGAGTGGGCACATAAAAATTAATTGTAGTGAAGTTGTTGCCTGTACAGAACACAAACAGGCAACAGCTCTTGGACTTCTTTCCCTCATTGTCATTTACCATAAAAGTCTGTGGCTTCGTTGTGCCTGCAGTGCATTTAGAGACCTCCGATGTAGCATGCCACAATTTTATTCTATTAGAGCTATTAATATATCTGGTCTGAAATCAGGCAAGAACCATGTAGCATATGGAAAACTACTCAGAAAACGGTGATGATAGTTCTTACAGCTGACCATGAATATCCTGAAGAAGAAGAATTAAATTATCCATTAAACCCAGGTCATTATGTACAGAACGGATTAGATGTCAATATGATATATCTTTGCATTAGTCATGTGGCATAATAGCTGTTCACTGACAAAAAAAAGCTGATATGTCAGCCTTAACTTTGTCAAGGTATTTGTACAGTCACCTTTGTGTCTCCATATATTTGGTGCTACTTTCACTTGTCTATGTCTTTGCTTTGTTTTAATGCTAAGATTCCATATGTTTCTGTATATTTAAAAGGGTTGTCTCACTACATTGATTCATCTTACTTCAGTCCTGTTTTCTTGGTTTCATTTTGAATTCAGGGGCACGTTTACTGGCTTCTACTAGGCTTCAGTAGAAGCCCAGTCTGTAGCTATAGCAACCCATGCTGGCAGCCTATCAAGAGAGATTGAACAGATCTGTAGCTATTGCGACCTGAGGAGCTGATGCAGCCTATACAAGAGGGGACATCTCATAATAGGTAGGACATGGTTAATGGACACATATTGCAAAGTGACTTGTTTTTGAAGGATCTTTAACATAAAAAGCAATCCTTGTAGTGAGACAACCCCTTTAATTCTATTACTTTCTGTATAATGTATGATGTTATATTAACTAACAGATCTTCTTATAGTAATAATAAGTTATTTATTACAATTTTATGTAAGGGTTAAACTATTAAACAGTATATACTTTTCCCATAATATTGTTCTTTGTATTTCAATCATTACAAGTTTCCTGTACCCATCCCAGGGAGACTCATATTAACAATATGGTACGTATAATTTATAAATTGTACAAGGGTACTGAAAGAGATCAGAAGTTAGCTCCATCATTTACAAGCATCCATGCCAAATTCCTACCCGTAAGGTAATTATGTTAGACGTAGGTCAACACCAGAGTTTGACCTTCTATGTGTTAAATAAGATTAGCTGTTCACCCTGGGAAACCCTAGTTCTGCCATAAGTTGTTAATTCTTCCTCCTTAGAAAGTTCATGCAGCACTTAGCCCTGCTTCAGCTAAACTTTTTTAGATAGTAAGCCCTCCTTCAAGGCAGAGTATTCCTAAAAGTCTAAAAGTTAACACTTACTGATGTATTCCTCCGAAGTTGCAAGAAGTGATTGTGCTAAGTATAGATAATTTGGGCGATATGTATGAATTCAAATGCGTTTGTTTTGTTTTTTTTACTTGGCGCTGACAACCCAGTTCTAAATAGATATAGAGGAGTGTAGAATACATAGTTACATAGTTAGTATGGTTGAAAGAAGACACGTGTCCATCAAGTTCAACCAAGGGTGGGGAAAATACGACAGTATGAAAATCAGTACCATTGTTTCTATTCACTGACGTGCTTTTCTAATTACTTTTCTTTTATTTCCAGCCTATCTATAGCCTTCAGTACATAGTTGTTGTAAAAAAAAATCATTACTAAGCGCCAAGTTTCGTTATGATGCGCCAAACACACAGGCGAGGCTCATTGAAACTTTAACTTAATTTTTAATTGCACAAAAACAACTTTCATACATTCAGGCGCATTAAACGCTGAAAACGAGAAGCAATGATTCGCTTTGAAGCGCGTTCTTTTATACGTCTATCAAAGTTTGGCGCATTACACGCTATGCCCATACAAAGCTTGCCGCATTCAGCTCTATGTAATGCGCCAAAAATCTTCATACTGTTGTATTCTACACTCTTCTATATCTATTTAGAACTGGGTTGTCAGCACCAAGTAAAAAAATAATACGCATTCGAATTCATACGTGTCGCCCTTTGAGTCTAAGCAGCATCTTCATATATAATGACTAAATCTACAATTCATTTTGGTTCCATTGTTTACATTGTTGGACAGTAATTAGTCATAGATCAAAAGGGAATAGTTACAACACTTGGATGTATTTTATAAGACTGACTATACTAGGGTTAATGAAGGTTTATTAAGACTATAGTGCAGCTCCAGTATCTAAGACAGAGGTGTCAAACTCAGTCCCACAGGCTAAATCTGGCCCATAGTGTAACTATATATGACCCACGATTAACGGCCAGGCAGTAGACGTAGGAGAAGAAGCCATGAGCTGTCATTACACTACTCACACTCAGTCCCTCCTGCGTGCATAGAGCAGAGAAAGGACCACAGGCAGGAGAAACAACTCAGACAGGCAGTCAAATGATAAGATAAGACAAGCGCATCTCAGCCCCAGCATCTCTGTAGGCAGCAGGGTACTCCAAACGGAGATGCTGTGCCATGCAGCAGGTAAGAAGCACTGTAAAGACAGGACACAGTTAGTTACTTGACTGTGGTCAGTACAAATAAAATGGGTACCGAACTGTTTCCCTGGCCCTAGGAGAGTACCATGACATGAGACAAATGGGGAGAAAAACACTTGAAGAAAAAGACAGGGTTATGTTATGCCGCAGTCACACAGAGGGGGATAAACAACGCATAAATATATGAACAAATGGGAATCGTATTTGGGTAGGCCCCATCCCATTCTCTACCTGGCAAACCATTTGGGGGGCGGCAGCAAAATCTTCTACATGTATCACTCACAAGGAGAACCTCTACAAAATCCTGCTGCTCTGGTATCGCACCCCGATGTTTTGCATCGGTGGAATCCTCAGGCTCCATGGTCCTGCTGGCAATGTAACCAAGCAGTTGGTACACTCCCGCATATTTTTTGGGACTGCCCGCCTCTTCAGGTTTTTTGGAGTCAGGTCCAGGACTTTCATGCGGACATTCTGGGTGTACGGATACCCCTAGGTCCGCTCACCTTTCTACTTATGGTTCCTGCCCTGACCTCCCAAAACCTAAGTTTTGCTCTTATGAGGCATATTCTTACAGCCGCTAGATGTCTGATCTCAGGAAAGTGGAGGCAGACTCTTCCACCGTCTGTCTCTGACCTATATCAGCGTGTAAGGGAAGTCCGTCGGATGGAGCATATGACGGCTACTCTGCAAGATAGACTGGACCTTTTTGATAAAGTGTGGTCCATCTGGGACGTACACTGGCTAACTCATCCTCCGTAGGTTGGTGGTCTAGGTGTCTGGCTATTATTCCATCGGCTTTCCCGTTTTTTTCCCTTTCCCTTCACTTCTTCTCCCTTTGTTGTCATGTCTTTGTCGTATATGTATAGAAATATATTTGTTACTACCATGAATGTGTTGCCTTTTGACATTTACTAGTCTTGCGCACTACAATATGTCTTATGATGATGCATTTCGAAACGTTAGTCTGTACTCAGTGTTCCTTTTTCCTTCATTCAATCATTGTATTCATTATACTTTATAGATAGTGGTTCATTTCATATATTCTGAAAATATGCAATAAAATTACAGGTTACAAAACTAGACGAACGAGCTGATCATTGCGTTCGTCTTAACACTCAGCAAGACACAAGAGAAGACGCCAAGTGAACATACCGTTATGTATCTTTTGACAGATCCATACAGCTGGTCACCTGTCCTGCATGTATGATATATATATTCTGGATCCAGTTTTTTAGTTGGGCCATTGTCTGCAGCATGCACACATAGCCATGCGTAAACCTCCGAAACCATCGAAAATATACATGCTGGGGGATGCTCTCTTGTTCTTCGTTGCAAGTAAGGTAATGTTCCATTTTCTTGTATGTTTTTTCTGTAAAGTTGTTTAGTGTAGGGACTCACAAGACATGAGAGCCGTGACGAGGCTTGTGAGCTTGTAGTCATGGGGCCCCCATTACCAACTAATACCCCGGTCATATTTATATTTTTTATCTCCCAACAGTGCTGATGAGCAGAGCTTGGCCTGTGGTTTTGTCTGGACACTTAGAAAATGCTGTGCAGCCCGCCTAGTCTAATAGTATGGGTGTCACTAATAGGTGTAAGCCAGCATGGTGGGCACCACAAACTGAACGGTATCAGTATTTATCACCCTTTTGTAATCCCCTTATTATATGTAATTGTTAGTACCGAGCAACCAGGGCCGGGACAAGGCATTTTGGTGCCCTAGGCACGTAGGCCAATGTCGCCCCCCGCCTCCCCAAAAAAAAAAATACCAAGCCCTAAAGCCCTAACCTAGCACACACTGCCTGCGCCCTCCCCCCAAAAAAACACAGTTCAACACGCAGAAGGAGTTAGTAGGGTCTCTTAGATTTAATTTTACTATAGAATAATATGTTGTGAATGAAAACCCCATACAAAAAGTTTTATAAAGACAGTTTTTCTACAGATGATGTCTCTGGATAATGCTGATACAGTCACCACAGAATACCGCTATACAATCAGAAAAAATTATCACCATACTGTTGAACTGCACAAAACAGTATAGCAAGACCAGTACTATCAATGATACTGCTATCAAAGACTGAATAAATAAACCACCATAATATCATGGCCGCATATCACCACCAACATAGTGACTGATAGGTGGTATGAGGGTGCTATAGCGTGGAATAATAGTGGATGAGAGGGCTAGGCTAGGGGTGTTAAAGGTTCTAGGTAGAATGGTTAAGGGTGACAGATGGGTGGTAGGTGATGTGGAGGCTATTGGGTGACAAGCAGTGTGAGGTTTATGGGTTATAGGTGGAGATAGGTTGCTATAGAGTGATAGGTGGAGGTGGTGGTGTTTATGAGTGATACGGGCAGGATAGAAGGGGTATAGGTCACAACTTACCAGAAACAATCTCTGGGGGTAATCCCCTTGAAAGATTGTGCTGTGGCCTATACCCCTAGATCTATTGCGCGGCCTGCATTACTTCCCTTCTCCCTGAATAATGCTCCTCTCCCTCTACAGCTCTCCCATCTCACTATCCCCCATCTCCCACTACAGCTCCCCCATCTCACTATCCCCCATCTCCCACTACAGCTCCCCCATCTCACTATCCCCCATCTCCCACTACAGCTCCCCCATCTCACTATCCCCCATCTCCCACTACAGCTCCCCCATCTCCCACTACAGCTCCCCCATCTCACTATCCCCCATCTCCCACTACAGCTCCCCCATCTCACTATCCCCCCTCTCCCACTACAGCTCCCCCATCTCACTATCCCCCATCTCCCACTACAGCTCCCCCATCTCACTATCCCCCATCTCCCACTACAGCTCCCCCCATCTCACTATCCCCCCTCTCCCACTACAGCTCCCCATCCTCCATTACATCACCCCATCTCACTATCCCCCCCTCTCCCACTACAGCTCCCCCATCTCACTATCCCCCCTCTCCCACTACAGCTCCCCCATCTCACTATCCTCCCTCTCCCACTACAGCTCCCCCATCTCACTATCCCCTCTCCCACTACAGCTCCCCCATATCACTATCCCCCCTCTCCCACTACAGCTCCCCATCTCACTAACCTATCCCCCACTCCACTACAGCTCCCATCTCACTATCCCCCATCTCCACTACATCTCCCGCAACTCACTATCCCCCATCTCCCACTACAGCTCCCCCATCTCACTATCCCCCATCTCCCACTACAGCACCCCCATTTCACATCCCCCCTCTCCCCCTACAATCTCCCCTCTCACTATCCCCCATCTCCACTACAGCTTCCCCCATCATCACTAACCCCCATCTCCCCCTACAGCAACCCCATCTCCCATCCCCCCATCTCCCACTACAGCTCCCCCATCTCACTATCCCCCATCTCCCACACCCGCTCCCCCATCTCACTATCCCCCCTCTCCCACTACAGCCCCCCATACTCACTTTTCCCCCCCACACCACACAGCTCCCCCATCTCACTATCCCCCATCTCCCACTACAGCTCCCCATCTCACTATCCCCCACCCGACTACAGCTCGCCCCATCCTCATTATTCCCCCCTCTCCCACAACAGCTCCCCCATCGTCACTATCTCCCCATCTCCCACTAACACGCTCCCCCCCATCCTCACTATCCCCCCTCTCCCACTAACAGCTCCCCCATCTCACTATCCCCCCCTCTCCCACTAAAGGCACCCCCAGTCTCACTATCCCCCCTCCTCCCATCTACAGCTCCCCATCTCCACTATACCCCATCTCCCACTACAGCTCCCCCATCCACTATCCCCCCATCTCCCCACAAGCTCCCCCATCCTCACTATCCCCCCTCTCCCAAACAGTTCCCCATCTCACTATCCCCCCTCTCCCACTACAGCTCCCCCATCTCACTATCCCCATCTCCCACTATAGCTCCCCCATCTCACTATCCCCCTCTCCCAGTAACACCCCCATCTCACTATCCCCCCTCTCCCACTATAGCTCCCCCATCTCACTATCCCCCTCTCCCAGTAACACCCCCATCTCACTATCCCCCCTCTACCACTACAGTTCCCCATCTCACTATCCCCCCTCTCCCACTACAGCTCCCCCATCTCACTATCCCCCCTCTCCCACTACAGCGCCCCCATCTCACTATCCCCCCATCTCCCACTACAGCTCCCCCATCCTCACTATCCCCCATCTCCCACTACAGCTCCCCAATCTCACTATCCCCCCTCTCCCACTACAGCTCCCCCATCTCACTATCCCCCATCTCCCACTACAGCTCCCCATCTCACTATCCCCCACCTCAAACTACAGCTCCCCCATCTCATTATCCCCCCTCTCCCACACTTAAACAAACTCCCCCATCTTCACTATCCACCCCCTCTACCCACTACAGCTCCCCCATCTCACTATCCCCCATCTCCCACTACATCTCCCCATCTCACTATCCCCCATCTCCCACTACAGCTCCCCCATCTCACTATCCCCCCTCTCACACTACAGCTCCCCCATCTCACTATCCCCATCTCCCACTACAGCTCCCCCACACACTATCCCCCATCTCCCACTCACAGCTCCCCCACTCACTAGTCCCCCTCTCCCACTACAGCTCCCCCATCTCACATATCCCCCCTCTTTCTGCATCCCCCCTCGTCCCACTACAGCTCCCCATCTCACTATCCCCCCCTCTCCCACTACAGCTCCCCATCTCACTATCCCCATCTTCTTCCCACTTTGAAAAAAACAGCCCCCCCCCCCCCTCCCCCTCTCACTATCCCCCATCTCCCACTACAGCTCCCCCATCTCACTATCCCCCATCTCCCACTACAGCTCCCCCATCTCACTATCCCCCCTCTCCCACTACAGCTCTCACCCCATCTCACTACCCCCATCCTCCAGACGTACAGCTGCCCCCATCTCACTATCCCCCATCTCCCACTACAGCTCCCCCATCTGACTATCCCCCATCTTCCACTACAGCTCCCCCATCTCACTATCCCCCATCTCAAACTACAGCTCCCCCATCTCACTATCCCCCCTCTCCCACTACAGCTCCCCCATCTCACTATCCCCCATCTCCCACTACAGCTCCCCCATCTCACTATCCCCCATCTCCCACTACAGCTCCCCCATCTCACTATCCCCCATCTCCCACTACAGCTCCCCCATCTCACTATCCCCCATCTCCCACTACAGCTCCCCCATCTCCCACTACAGCTCCCCCATCTCACTATCCCCCCACTCCCAATACAGCTCCCCCATCTCACTATCCCCCCTCTCCCACCTACAGCTCCCCATCTCACTATCCCCATCGCCCAACTACAGCTCCCCCAATCTCACTATCCCCCATCACACTATCCCCCATCTCCAACTACAGCTCCCATGCTCAACCATCCCCCCTCTCCCGACTATCAAGCTCCCCCTTCTGAATATCCCGCCACTCCCACCTACAGCTCCCCCATCACACATCCCCCATTCCCACTACAGCTCCCCCAATCGTCACTATCTCCCCATCTCCCACAACAGCTCCCCCATCTCACTACCCCCATCTTCTCACTACACGCTCCCCCATCTCACTATCCCCCCTCTCCCACTATAGCTCTCCATCTCCAACTATCCCATCTTCCCACTACAGCTCCCCACCAGTCTCACTACCCCCCCTCTCCCACTACAGCTCCCCCCATCTGACTATCCCCCCTCTCAAACTACAGCTCCCCCATCTCATTATCCCCCCTCTCCCACTACAGCTCCCCCAACTCACTATCCCCCATCTCCCACTACAGCTCCCCCATCTCACTATCCCCCATCTCCCTACAGCTCCTCCCATCTCACTGAACCCCCCTCGATCCCCCTACAGCACCCCCATCTCACTAGTCCCCAATCTCCCACTACAGAGCTCCCCTCTCAGTATCCCCCATCTCCCAACTACAGAACCCCCTATCTCACTATCCCCCCCTCTCCCACTACAGCTTCCCCCATGCCATCTATCCCCCTCTCCCACTACGACAGCTCCTCCATCTTCACTATCCCCCAATCTCCCACTCACACCTCCCCCATCTCACTATCCCCCATCTCCCACTACAGCTCCCCATCTCACTATCCCCCCTCTCCCACTACAGCTCCCCCATCTCACTATCCCCCATCTCCCACTACAGCTCCCCCATCTCACTATCCCCCATCTCCCACTACAGCTCCCCCATCTCATTATCCCCCCTCTCCCACTACAGCTCCCCCATCTCACTATCCCCCATCTCCCACTACAGCTCCCCCCATCTCACTATCCCCCCTCTCCCACTACAGCTCCCCCATCTCACTATCCCCCCTCTCCCACTACAGCTCCCCCATCTCACTATCCCCCCCTCTCCCACTACAGCTCCCCCATCTCACTATCCCCCATCTCCCACTACAGCTCCCCCATCTGACTATCCCCCATCTCCCACTACAGCTCCCCCATCTCACTATCCCCCCATCTCCCACTACAGCTCCCCCATCTCACTATCCCCCCTCTCCCACTACAGCTCCCCCATCTCACTATCCCCCCTCTCCCACTACAGCTCCCCCATCTCACTATCCCCCATCTCACTATCCCCCCTCTCCCACTACAGCTCCCCCATCTCACTATCCCCCCTCTCCCACTACAGCTCCCCCATCTCACTATCCCCCATCTCCCACTACAGCTCCCCCATCTCACTATCCCCCATCTCAAACTACAGCTCCCCCATCTCACTATCCCCCCTCTCCCAATTATAGGTACAGCTCCCCATCTCAATCAACTATCCCCCCTCTCCCCACTACAGCTCCCCATCTCACTATCCCCATCTCCCACTACAGCTCCCCCATCTCACAAACCCCCCTCTCTCCACTAACAGCTCCCCATCTCACTACACCCATCTCCCACTACAGCCTCCCCCATCTCCCTATACCCCCTCCCCCATCTCACTATCCCCATCTTCCCACTACAGCTGCCCCCATCTCACTATCCCTCCATCTCCCACTACAGCTCCCCCATCTCAACTATCGATCCCCCTCTCCCACTAACACTCCCCCAACTCTACTATCCCCCATCCTCCCACTACAGCTCCCCCATCTCACTATCCCCCTCTCGCAGTAACACTCCCATCTCACTATCCCCCTCTACCACTACAGCTCCCCCCATCTCACTATCCCCCCGCTCCCACCTACAAGCTCCCCCATCTCCCGTCTATCCCCCATCTCCCTACAATCCCCCATCTCCCGTCTATCCCCCATCTCCCACTACCATCGTCCCCCATCGTCACTCCCCCATCTCCCACTACAGCTCCCCCATCTCACTATCCCCCATCTCCCACTACAGCTCCCCCATCTCACTATCCCCCATCTCCCACTACAGCTCCCCCATCTCACTATCCCCCCTCTCCCACTACAGCTCCCCCATCTCACTATCCCCCCTCTCCCACTACAGCTCCCCATCTCACTATCCCCCATCTCCCACTACAGCTCCCCCATCTCACTATCCCCCATCTCCCACTACAGCTCCCCATCTCATTCTCCCCCTCTCCCACAACATCTCCCCCAACTCACTATCCCCCCCCCTCCCACTAAAGCTCCCCCATCTCACTATCCCCCATCTCCCCCATCAAACCCCTCCATGACAATCGTCCCCCACCCACCATGACAGCTCTCACACCCTCCATGACAGCTCTCACACCCTCCATGACAGCACCCCCAACCACCATGACGAGCTCCCCCCACCCTCAGATTACAGCCTCCCCCCATCAACCATGGAAAGCTCCCCCTCCTCCAAGACATCTCCCCCACCCTCCATGACAGCTTCCCCCCATCCCCATGACATCTCCCCACCCTCCATGACAGCTCACACACCCTCCATGACATCTCCCCCAACCTCCATGACAGGTCCCCTATCCTCCAGGACAGCTCCCCCCCCCTCCATGACAGCTCCCCCATTCCTCCAAGACAGCTCCCCATCCTCCATGACAGCCCCACACCTCCATGACAGCTCCCACACACCCTCCATGACAGCTCCCCCACCCTCCATGACAGCACCCACACCCACCATGAACAGCTCCCCCACCTCCATGACACTCTCCCCCCCAACCCCCCAAACATCTCCCCCATCGCTCCATGAACAGCTCCCCCATCCTCCATGACAGCTCCCACACTCCATGACAGCTCCCCCAGCCTCCAATGGACACTCCCCCATACTCCATAACATCTCCCCACCCTCCATGACATCTCCCCCAAACCCTCCATACATCTCCCCCACACCTCCATACATTTTCCCCTATCCTCCATGACAGCTCCCCCACCCTCCATGCCAGCTCCCCTCATCCTCCATGTCAGCTCCCCCATCCTCCATGACAGCTCCCCCATCCTCCACGACAGCTCCCACACCCTCCATGACAGCTCCCCCATCCGCTCATGACCATCTCCCCACCCTCCATGACAGCTCCCACCACCCTCCATGACAGCTCCCTCCAGTCCTCCATGACAGCACCCCACACCCCTTCCATGACAGCTCCCACTCACACCTCCATGACAGCTCCCCCATCCTCCCATTACAGCTCCCACCCCTCCATGACAGCTCCCCCATCCTCCATACAGCTACCCCATCCTCCCATGCCATCTTCCCCCACCCTCCAATGACAGCTCCCCCACCCTCCATGACAGCTCCCACACCCTCCATGACCGCTCCCCCCCGCATCCTCCCATGAGAGCTCTCACACACCCCATGACGCTCGCCCCCATCCTCCATGTACAGCTCCCACAATGCCTCGACCCTCGCATGACAGCTCCCCCAACCCTCCATGACAGCTCTACAACCCCTCCACGACAGCTCCCACACCCTCCATGACATCTCCCCTCACCCTCTAAGACAGCTCCCCCACCCCTCCATGACATTTCCTGCATCCTCCCTTACAGCTCCCCCAACCTCCATGACAGCTCCCCCACCCTCCATGACAGCTACCCTACCCTCCATGACAGCTCCCCCATCCTCCATCACAGCTCCCCATCCTCCATGACATCTCCCCCACCTCCATGACAGGTCCCCATCCCTCCATGACATCTCCCCCCACCCTCCATGACAGCTCCCCCACACTCCATGACAGCTCCCCCACCCTCCATGACATCTCCCCCATCCTCCATGACAGTTCCCCCATCCTTCATGACAGCTCCCCCCTTTCTATGATAGCCCTCCAGCAGTAATTTCCACACACACCACACACACACACACAAACACACACACACACACACACACACACACACACACACACACACCTACACACACACACACACACACACATGTCCTAGTGAGCACTTGCAGTCTTCTGTCTTCAGCTCTCACTGCTCCGCTGGGGACAGGGGGCTGAAGCTCGCCACCCTTCCCAGCAAAAGACTGGCATCATGTGACAGAAGCTGTCACAGTGCAGACATGTAAGGAGAGATGGATTGTAATCTCTCCTAACTAGTCCTCTGCACAGTCGCCCATGGTTCAGCATCCCTAACCACCTCCTCCCCCTCCCCTCCGGCGCCGGGAGGAAGGAGGGGGCGGAAGGAATTCACTTGCCTTAGCTGCCAGCTGTAAGAGACAGCTCGGCAGTGCTGCAATGTATGGAGCTGGCTCAGCTACATTGAGCTGCCCTTGCCTGCACCCCCTAGTGCAGGCAGAGGGAGCCCCTGGGCGACGGCCTCTGTACGCCTACCCATCAGTCCCGCTCCTTCCAGCAACCACCTCCCTCATGCACTGAGGTTGTGGTGAGTGTTGGTTTTTATTGTAAACTTTACATCTGCAATCTCCCATGGCAATTAAACTGCGGCTTTCCTTCATGCTGGTGTGAAATAGGGTGTAAGTTGGTGGTTTGCAGTTTTTCAACTTGCTCAAGCAATTAGCTGCAAACCTGTGTTTTTTCCCCCATTAGCATAAAGGTCATAGTTGCTAGAGCCTTCGAGTCATTTTAGTTCCGAGCATTGTGCTGTGAACAAGCCCCTAAGAACTGGAGTGTTTTCTGATTTACATTTACCTATGCTTGCCCACAGGCTTTTGCAGATGTTTAGGTTTTTTATTGAGAGCTTTTGTGTGCTGTCATCCATACATCCCATCCGTCCCGGAGTGTGCGGGACAATCCCGGATTCTAGGGACTGTCCCATGGTCCCAGGTGGCTGTAGGCATATGCATATACCTTAATTTCCCGGGTCTATGCTGTTATTTTCACTGTTTACGAGTCCGGAATAAAATTTAAAAAAAAAAAAGGCAGAAACAACAGAAAAAAAATTATTTATTTAATGAAACACCCCCCGACACCAGCCATCATGGACCATTTTATTAAATAAATACATCCAATGCTGGTCTGACATAGTCCCATGCATATAGTCCAAAGAAACTTTTAGAAAAATATAAAAAAATAAATAAATACAAAAAACATGTTAGTACTAAGCTCTCTTCCCTGAAGGACCTGGCTATGGATGTTCTTTTGGAGGTGCATGGGATGGAGTTTAGGTCACAGAATATGATCCTGGGCAGTACATGTCACAGCCGCACCACAGTCTCCAGGGGGTTGTTCCTCTTTCTCTCCCAAGGTTATTTTGCCTGCAAGCTGTGGCCTTTACCCCCTCTCCTGCCCCTTCCCACACCATTATGTTTTGTGGCCTAGTGTCAAATAAAAATACAACACCCACTTACAGTGAAGGAAATAATTATTTGATCCCTTGATGATTTTGTTAGTTTGCCCACTGACAAAGACATGAACAGTCTAATAAATTTAAGGAGTTGATTTTAACATTGAGAGATAGAATATCCAAAATAAAATCCAGAAAATCACATTATATAAATCATATTTATTTGCAGTTTGCAGTGAGAGATAAGTATTTGATCTCCCTGGCAAACAAGACTTAATACCTGGTGGCAAAACCCTTGTGGCCAAGCACAGCAGTCAACGTTTTTGTAGTTTATACATAGCTTGTAAGGCCGAAAAAAGACAGACGACCCCTCCAGTTCATCCTATTGCTAAAGTGTGATCCATAGAAGGCAAAAACCCCATGAGGTAGAAGCCACTTGTCCTCATTTTAGGGAAAAAAATCCTTCGCCCCTACTCCAATCTGGCAATCAAAATAAATCCTGATCAACGGCCCTATCTCCAAAGATCCTAGTTCTACTATATTACTTGTTATATTAACATCTAGAAATGTATCCAGACACCATCTCCAAAATCCTAGTAAACTATACACTTGTTATATATATAACGCTCCAGAAATTCATCTCAGATCCCTTTTGAATCTGTTAATTGAATTCCACCTTGACATTGTTCCTTCCTCTGTTAGAGAGTACCACCGTCTCATTGGTGTAACAGTAAAGAATCCCTTTCTATGTTTTATGTAAGAAACTTTCTTTACCCCAGACCGTATAGGATGCCCACCTTGTTCTGGATACAGTCCTAGTATAAATAAACCTTGACGAAGATGAGGTTGCGCACACAAGTCAGGAGAATTTTGGTCCACTCCTCGGCAATCATCTCTTAATCATTAAGATTTCGAGGCTTTCGCTTGGCAACTCAATCCGGAGCTTCCACTCCCTCCATAAGTTTTTCTGGGGATTAAGGTCTATAGACTGGCTATGCCACACCATGACTCTTAATGGCTTCTCTTTTGTGGGCCACTCCTTTGTTGCCTTGGCTTGTATGTTTTTTGTCCATTATCTTTGCTGGAATACCATCCATGACCCATTTTTAATGTACCTGGCAGAGGGAATGAGATTAGTCACTCAGGATTTTACGGTAACAAAACATTAATTTTTCCACCTTACATGCTTGACTTGGGAGACAGTGACACTTTGGGTCACAGGCACATTTCTCATCCTCCAAACATGGTGAGTTGAGTTAATACCAAAGACTTAATTTTTTTGTCTCATCTGACACAGCACACCTTCCTCCAATCACCCCCAAAATCATCCCAGGGTGTTCAATGGAAAAACTTCAGATGGGCCTTCACATTGTGCCTTCTTAGCATGAGGCCTGCGTACTACGGATTTTTTTAAACCTATTACAGCCTAATGTGGTTAGCGGGGGCCACACACAATTTGGGGGGTTGGGGGCCAATGGTTTCCCTTGTGATCGTGGTCCCAGCAGCCTTTGAGACCATTAAGTTTACCCCGTGTAGTTTTACGCTGAATCTCTCACCTTCCCTCATTGATTAAGGGAAACCCACGACGAGATAATTTGCATGTGCCCCAGATCGATTTCGATTGACATCCATTTTGTATTTTTTCTATTTTCTTACTATTGTTACCAGACAGTTGTCTCCTTCTCACCCAGAGCTGTCTTACTTATGGTTTTGTAGCCATGTCCACTTTGTTCAGGTCTATGATCTTGTCTTACATCCCTTAGAAAGCTCTTTGGTCTTGCTCATTGTAGAGTTTATATCTGACTGAATAATTGAGTCTGTAGACAGGAGTCTTTTTATAAAGGTGACTATTTAAGATAGCTGTCTTTAATACAGGTAATGAGTTGATTAGGAGCGTCTAACTGGTCTGCAGAAGCCAGAACTCTAAGTACGGGATCAAATACTTATTTCTCTCAGCAAAATGCTAATAAATTCATGTAATTTATACAATGTGATTTTCTGGATTTTATTTTTGATATTCTCTCAATCTCTCTATGTTAAAATTAACCTACCCATAAAATTATAGGCTGTTTATAAAAACGGACACTGTTCTTTATTTACTTTGCCTTACTGTACTCTTGTATATTTTTGTGGTGTCAATAAAATTGTTAAAAAAAATAAATAAATTATAGGTTGTTCATGACTTTGTCAGTAGGCAAACTTACAAAAGCAGCAAATAATTATTTCCTTCACTGTATGTGAAGCATATAGTGTCTACCATATGGAGGAAAAATGGACTCATTTGAAATGGTGTAAACTTCATAGTGCCAGGTGGAATTTACTGGCAATCTTTGCATTGATCGCTCTTTTCCTTCTTCTACAATGGAGAGATCAGCTTAAATCTACTTGTGACTTCATTGCTGATACATGGACAAATGCATGGTTTTCAAAGCAGCACAGTTCAGATGACCCATACAATGAGCTGCTGCTGCTATTTGAAAATTGAAGTGTCCTAAGCCTTTAAAATGTTTTTATAAAAACTGGATAAAGGAACTGTCGCTGCTTAATGTTCCTCGATCAAATATGGTTGCCGAGCGAGCTATTAAGCTCATGGAAGAGCTTTAGAAAACTAGAAAAACTGACAAATATCCTAACAGCAAATTCATAAACAGTAGTTCACAAATTGGATTCCTTTTTGGTCATTTATTGTGTTATTTTCATTTGTGAATAAAGGTTTTGTACAATTATTAACTTTTTTTTATACTTTACTCTATCACAATATATCTACAGGTGCAGAAGCTTATTTTACAATTTCACATTATAACAGTTGTTTTTCAGTGTTCTAGACCAATATATTTCATCTTAATAGTATTTACATCATGAAACACTTTGATTTTTCGTTTCGCTGCAGGGCAAAAGTGAAATTACAATGGGTTTGGGAGGTTTTTCAATGAAAATAACAAAAGAACATCAGAAAACTAACACATAGGCAAAAGTTCATCAAATGCAACATCAGGATAATTAAAATTTTCAAAAAGGTTAAACAGTCATAACCCAACTGTGCGGTCATTTTACTGGTCACATTAGCCTTCATTTCAGATATGCATCTGAAAAGTTCTTCCTTTTCATTGGCTAGAAACAAATTAGCATGGGTCTCTATTATGTTAATGCTCTTTGGTTTAGTAGATATCAAAACTTTTTAGTTAAGCAGTTGTTGAAGACATGGAAAATGGATGGTGTGTGGCAAGATAATTGAAGACCTGTATCCATTTCACTGTTTCAGCGCCTCCTTAATTTTTTGGCAGTGATTTGTTTGGATGACTATGACACCATTTTTTTCATAAGGCTTTGTCACTGGCATTCTTTAGTGCTCTAAGAATAGGAGAGTTGTACTTCCCAAGAGTTTTAGGTTGAAAATTAATAAATCAAAAACAGCCTATTTAAAATAAAAAGTTTTTATTGAATTGCAAAAATGTTGCAGGAATTCACGGGATGCCAAGGTTTTTTAACCCATGCCAGTAGTGCCCCAAAAATAATATGTTTGTTGTGGCTTTATTAATAGATTAATTAGATGCCGCCCGCCCGTGGACTACAGATGTCCGGACAGCCGACATCTAACTATGCAAGATATTTTAAAACTAATTGTGCAGCTGTGTGGGTGGAGAGCTTTCTATGAACGATAGATTGCTTTTCCATAAAAACCAGTAACAGTCTATTACTGGCCCTGTCTTTTCAATCACTGGGGCTTTGTAGCTGCAAGATATGCTGGGTCTTAACATACCCAGATCAGCTCTGCAGGGAGTTCAGGGGATATATTTCCTCTGAATTTCACTTGTATCCAGAGACAATATAAAAGCCCCAGCTACCAGGGAAATCAGCAAAAGTATTTAAAAAAAAGTGTGTAAAAATAATCCGCAAAGGTCTTTTTCTGACTTTATAGGGGGCACAATATATAAAACAAAATAAAATAATAAAAAAATACATGCACAAAAAATATATATTTTTTTAAAAATTAATACTAAAAGCCCAAACTGCAACTATTAGTCCCGCCTGGATTACCCTAAAACTTTACATCACCTATATATAAACATTTGTGGCGATAAAGTGACACAATTACAAAACTTGTTTTAGCACCACTCATGCTGTTAAAAAAAAAGAAAAATTTAAAAACTGTCTTTTTTTACCATTTTCCATTATATTAGTAAAAATCTAATGCAAAAATTATATAAAACTAAAGTGTATCACAGAAAAAGGCAAAACAATTAGTAAAATAACCAAGTGTGAGAAAGCATTATAGAGTTCAAACTGGCATGTACTACAGAAAAAGAAGATGTGCCTGGTCAGTAAGAGGGGTAAACCGCCTGATCAGGAACTGGCTAAGATTGAATTCAGGGACAACCGCTTCCATTATTGGGATGATGCTTTATTTCACACAATCTTTGTATTTTTGAGGTGTAATCTTTGATTTAGTTTTAGTTAGCTTTCACAAATAATGTTTAACAGTACAAAATATATTCATCTAAGATTCATCTAAGATTATAATTTTGCTCCTCCCCTACTTTGCTGTAGTAGTCACAAGATGTAGATATGACAAAATACATTGTGCACCAAATGACAACTATGATTATAAGCATTGATAAGCATAAGCTCATAAGCATTGATCATAAGCAATGTTCTATTAATGCATAATAATTGTATTACAGTGTGACCCAGGATATGTGGCCACCATTGCACTGACATGGTTCCTTTCATCCTCTCATCCTCTGATTTAGTGGAGGTAGCATTTACTACAAAGAAGTCATTCTTATGGCAATGATCCAATGTAGCATATAATAGTTTACTGTCTATAATATATCATTGTTTATAATTTAGTGTGAAAAAATACCGTAGCCTCTTTTGTGTTTCTCAGTCAGTATTGCCAAGGATTATACACCTGTCCTATGTCATTGTAACCTCCAAGCAAATGGGGCATCTTAAGAGTAAAATGTCTTTTTGAGTTCTTTTGCACAGACTGTGTCTGCCCAAGTTACAGTTGAAAACAGAAGTTTACATACACTATATAAAATGACACATATGCATGTTTTTCTCACTATCCGACATGAAATCAGAATAAACCTTACCTGTTTTAGGTCAATTAGGATTACCAAAACTTTATATTTGCAAAATGCCAGAATAATTAGTGAGATAATTTTTAAGGCA
This sequence comes from Phyllomedusa bahiana, assembly GCA_025379985.1. NCBI lineage: Eukaryota > Metazoa > Chordata > Amphibia > Anura > Hylidae > Phyllomedusa > Phyllomedusa bahiana. The sequence goes on along the minus strand of JAODAL010002790.1, from coordinate 84,978 downwards.
TTTTTATTACTTTCTGCAAAGTCAAAAGTTTACATACATTTCATGAGTATTTGGTAGCATTGCCCTTAAACTGTATGACTTGGGTATAATGTTTTGGATATCCGTCCACTAGCTTCTCACAGTAGTTGGTAGGAATTTTGGCCCATTCCTCCTGACAGAACTGGTGTAACTGAGCCATGTTAGTAGGTCACCTTGCTCGCATCTGCCTTTTTCAGCTTTGCCCATAAATTATCAATAATTTTGGTCATCCTAATTGACCTAAAACGGGTAAGGTTTATTCTGATTTCATGTCAGATAGTGAGAAAAACATGCATATGTGTCTTTTTATATAGTGTATGTAAACTTCTGGTTTCAACTGTAGATACTGAGTCATCGCTTCAATAAGATTGTCATTCCACGCTTAGTGTTACCCACATCAGCCCACAGGGATCAGTGCCCTCACAAACCCTACTTTGCTACCATTACAGGAATTGAGTAGGTCTGGTCTGAAAGTTAATATATTTAAGGAATCTAGAGTGGGGTCTGAATTTATTTAAGAGTCTGGTCTGGGTTCTGTATTTGTTTAGAAGTCTGGACTGACCTCTGACTTTTTTTTGGGGGGGGGGCGGATTTTGGGATTTAAGACTTGGCCAGTCCTACATTACATTTTCTGTCTATAAGGGTATGTTCATACGATGTACTGCGGCGCGTACAGTACGTACCACAGTACATCGTGTGTTTCGGGAGCTTGCGCTAATATGCACTGTAAGCAACAAGCTGGACAGAGAGTGGATGGAAGATATGTGCACATCCCGGCCTTTTCAAAAGTCTGAAGGACAGCAGGAGAACTGCACTAGTGGGGCCCACCAAGGAACCGGACCTTGGTGGGGGAAAAGCAGCAGTATAGATAAGTAACCATTGGTTATGTATGTGTGTGTATTTTAGTATATTGGACTGCTTTTTCTGAACGGCTGTAGCGTAGGTGGGAGGCCGTTCACCCCTCCGGTCCAGGCTTTACCGGCATCCCTAGGCCTTTAAAGCCTGTGCAGGAAGAGACCAGGGGGGAGAGTCAACCTGGTGCTGATTGGTGTCAGGAGTCATTTCTCCAGACGGTGCTTAGCAGGAAGGAGCCTGCTACAGACCATTGAACCAGACCGAGGAGGTCTGCTTTCCAGAGACTTTACCTGCCACACGGTGGAGTATAACCTGTGTGCCTTTTGATGCTGGAAGTATATCGTATGTTTTGTGCTGCAGGTTAAATGGCTGACGTAAGCCTATGACATAAGACTGTCTGTTTGTTTTGCTGTTTTGTGTGCTTCTAAAATAAAACCCTATATTTTTGGTTGCAACCATCCCGTTTGTGCCTACCTCTGTGACCGCTAGTCCCCACATATGGTGGAGGTTGCTATGGGCACTGGTTGCTAAGGGTAACAGCAGCATACGTTTTTGGACTTTATATACGTTTTTGTGAACTGTATTTCTGGGTGAAGGCTGCTACATTCCTGCCTAACCAGTATCCAGCAATGGAGGAACTATGCAAGCACCTGGTGCAGGCCAATGCCAACCAGCAAGAAACTAACCGTCTGTTGCTGGAACAGATTGCAGCGCTCAGAGACAATGTTTCTGCCCAGAGGACGGAGGATGTTTCGGGGGTCGTGCACAGTAAAAAGGCAGTACAGCGCGCCTTGCAAAAGATGACCCCTGATGATGACGTAGAGGCGTATCTGGCGGTGTTTGAAAGGCTGGCGGAAAGAGAGAAACTCCCGGGTGCCGTGTGGACGGAAGTTCTGGCGCCCTATTTGATCGGGGAGCCGCAGAAGGCCTACTTTGACCTCACTACAGAGCAAGCCAAGGACTATGACCTCCTTAAGGCAGAGATTATGGCCAGGCTGGGAGTCACCCTTGCGGTGCGGGCTCGCAGAGTCCATGATTGGCGGTTTGAGAAGCATAAGCCGCCCCGCTCCCAGCTGTTTGATCTTCTACACCTTGTGCGCAAGTGGCTGCAACCTGAGGTGCTGAGTCCATCCGCCATCGTAGACCGGATCGTCATGGACCGCTACGCAAGTGGACTGCCGCGAGAGCTGCATCGTTGGGTTGCCCAGGGAGACCCCAGGACGCTGGACCAGCTGATTGCCCTCGTGGAGCGGTACACCACTGCAGAGTCCTATCTGGGGCCCGAAAGTAAAGCCCAACAGTCCACGGGGCGCTCCGGGGATCGCTCCCAGGGGCCAAGCGTCAAAGCTTTCTCCGCCGACGACCAGGGGAACCGTGACCGGAGACAGAGTCGGGGTGGTCCACCCAGAAGAGAGAGGTTGGTGGGCCCAGAGAAGGTACTTTCGCCCCTTAAAAACCCCCTGGGTGGCCGAGCAGAAGTGCGCTGTTGGAAGTGCCAACAATTGGGGCATATTGCAGCGCACTGTCCCCAGCAGGAGGAGCCTATGGAGTGTGGTGCCACCCGTCGCCTCTCCATGTTTGCTCACCCTGCCTGTAGTGCTTTGCCCCTGCCAGACCCAGGCCCTCAGGAATGCCGTGTCCAGGTGAATGGGGTCAGTGTGGTGGCCCTGTTGGACTCTGGCAGCCTAGTTACCCTCTTGCGAGCTGCCATTCCGCATGACCTGGTTACCCCAGAAAAACGGGTGGGGGTGGTCTGCATTCATGGGGACACGAAGCACTACCCACTGGCGACAGTGACTATCGAGACTGTTTGCGGGACTCTGAGCCATGAGGTGGGCATCATAACAGACTTACTACATCCCCTAATCCTGGGAAGGGACTTTCCCCTGTTCTGGGAACTTTGGTCTCAACCCCAAGGTGACGCTGTGAGGGCCGTGAGTCCCCAACCCCTCAGTCCAGTTCCCCTAGCGAAGGATGTACAATATGATGCGGTAGGGGTGACCACTGATGTTACTCATAACTTCCCGTTAGCTGTATTGGCAGGAGGCGAGGAAGAGTTGTCCGCCTCTGAGCAAAATATACCGGACCTGGAGGTGTCACGTGAGAACTTTGGCACGGCTCAGTTGCGAGACCTCACCCTAAAGAATGCATGGGACCAGGTAACGGTACTAAATGAGGTGCCGCAAGAGCCGGACGCCGAGAAAAGATTTCCGCATTTTGCTGTACAGAATGATTTGCTGTATCGGGTTGTAGAGATACGAGGGGAAATTGTGGAACAACTGTTGGTGCCTGTACCTTATAGGAGGATGGTACTGGATATGGCTCACAGTCATGTGCTAGGGGGGCACTTGGGGGCGGAGAAAACGCAAGAGCGGGTATTTAAACGGTTTTACTGGCCCGGGTGTCATCAAGAGATTGCCAATTTCTGTAAGTCCTGCCCCACGTGCCAACTAACCGCTCCTATGTCCCATTTCAGGAGCCCGTTAGTTCCCCTCCCCATTATCGAGGTGCCATTCGAACGAATCGCTATGGATCTCGTAGGGCCATTAGTCAAGTCGGCCCGGGGCCACCAGTACATTCTAGTCATACTAGATTATGCTACCAGGTATCCAGAGGCCATTCCCCTAAGAAACCCGTCCTCGAAGTGTATTGCCCGAGAGTTGATGCAGGTCTTCTCTAGAACGGGTTTGCCAAAGGAAATCCTAACAGACCAGGGGACACCCTTCATGTCTAGGGTAATGAAGGACCTGTGTAGACTACTGCACATTAAACAACTGAGGACCTCGGTGTATCATCCTCAAACTGACGGATTAGTCGAGAGATTTAATAAAACCCTGAAGGGGATGCTGAGAAAGGTGGTAGAAAAGGATGGGAGGGACTGGGATTGTCTGCTGCCATACCTTCTATTCTCCATCAGAGAGGTTCCTCAATCTTCCACGGGGTTTTCCCCGTTTGAATTGTTGTATGGGAGACACCCTAGGGGTATGCTGGACATCGCCAAAGAGACATGGGAGAGTGAGGCTACCCCCTACAAAAGTGTTGTAGAACACGTCGCCCAGATGCAGGATCGCATCAGCCGGGTAATGCCCATTGTGAAGGAGCACCTGCGGAGGGCACAGGAGTCACAGAGCCGGGTATACAATAGGGCCGCTAGGGTTAGGCAGTTTAACCCTGGGGACCGCGTATTGGTCCTGGTTCCCACGGTCGAGAGTAAGTTCCTGGCTAAATGGCAGGGACCTTATGAAGTGGTAGAGAGAGTTGGAGAGGTAAATTATAAAATACATCAGCCAGGGAAAAGAAAACCTTTTCAACTATACCACATAAATTTAATAAAGCCGTGGCATGACAGAGAGGCCCTGGTAGTGTCCCTGACAGCCCAAGTGGAAGCACAGTCAGATATTAGGAAGGTTGTCATAGGGGACGCCCTGTCCAAACATCAAAGACAGGAGACCTGGGAGTTGCTACAGCGCAATAGGGACATCTTCACTGACCTTCCAGGCACTACAGATGTGGTACAGCATGAGATATGTACAGACCCTGGGGTAAAAGTTCATGTCAAACCCTACCGAATCCCAGAAGCTCGGAGACAGGCGGTCTCTGAGGAAGTAAGGCGCATGTTGGCCCTGGGCGTCATTGAAGAGTCCAAAAGCGGGTGGTCTAGCCCCATTGTGTTGGTGCCTAAGCCAAATGGGACTTGGCGCTTCTGCAACGATTTCCGCTGACTCAATGAGGTATCTAAGTGGGATTCCTATCCGATGCCCCGGGTGGATGAACTGATTGAGAGACTGGGGTCAGCCAGGTACATAACAACACTGGACCTTACGAAAGGTTACTGGCAGATTCCCCTGTCAGAAGAGGCCAAAGAGAAAACTGCCTTCTCCACTCCAGAGGGGCTATTCCACTACACCAGGATGCCTTTCGGGTTACAGGGGGCCCCAGCTACATTTCAGAGGGCAATGGATAAGATTCTAAAACCCCATACCAGGTACGCATCTGCCTATCTAGATGATATTGTCATTTTCAGTACTGACTGGGAGTCCCATCTCAGCAAGGTACAGGCAGTACTCAACTCACTCAGGGAAGCAGGGTTTACAGCTAACCCTGAAAAATGCGCCATTGGGCTGGAAGAAGCCCGATACTTGGGGTATATTGTGGGTAGGGGCACAATAAGACCCCAAATAAATAAAGTAGAGGCAATTCAGAGGTGGCCACAACCCCTTACAAAAAAGCAGGTGAGAGCGTTCCTGGGGATTGTCGGCTACTATCGCAGGTTCGTGCCGAACTTCGCTTCAGTTGCAGCCCCGCTGACCGACCTAACAAAAGGGAGGAAGGCAGTGATGGTGAAATGGTCTGAGGAGGCAGAGAAATCATTTCAGGCCCTGAAAAAAGCCCTCTGTAGCCAGCCAGTATTAGTGGCACCAGACTTCACTAAGGAGTTTGTTATCCAGACAGATGCCTCAGAGGTGGGGTTGGGTGCAGTCATGTCACAGGAGGTGAATGGTGAGGAGCACCCCATTACATATTTGAGTAGGAAGCTCACGTCCTGTGAAAGAAACTATTCCATAGTAGAAAGGGAGTGTCTGGCGATAAAGTGGGCTTTGGAGTCTTTGCGGTACTATCTGGCAGGGAGAAAATTCAGGTTGGTGACAGATCATGCCCCGTTACAGTGGATGTACCGAAACAAGTACAATAATGCAAGGGTGACAAGATGGTTCCTGGCACTGCAGGATTTAAAATTTGTGGTAGAACACAGGGCGGGGAAACATCATATAAATGCTGACGCCTTGTCAAGGCTCCACTGTTTGGTGAGTTCAAGTGCCCAGTCCCCTGGCCTTGGGCAGAGGGGGGGGATGTGTAAGCAACAAGCAGGAAAGATAGTGGATGGAAGATATGTGCCGGGTAGGATGCTGCAAATAGTAGGGAAGTTCCAGGGAAGCCAGTCCAGTGGTACATCCCGGCCTTTTCAAAGTCTGAAGGACAGCAGGAGAACTGCACTAGTGGGGCCCACCAAGGAACCGGACCTTGGTGGGGGAAAAGCAGCAGTATAGATAAGTAACCATAGGTTACGTATGTGTGTGTATTTTAGTATAGCTGCTGTGCAGCTTTATTGGGCTGCTTTTTCTGAACGGCTGTAGCGTGGGTGGGAGGCCGTTCACCCCTCCGGTCCAGGCTTTACCGGTATCCCTAGGCCTTTAAAGCCTGTGCAGGAAGAGACCAGGTGAGAGAGTCAACCTGGTGCTGATTGGTGTCAGGAGTCATTTCTCCAGACGGTGCTTAGCAGGAAGGAGCCTGCTACAGACCATTGAACCAGACCGAGGAGGTCTGCTTTTCCAGAGACTTTACCTGCCACACGGTGGAGTATAACCGGTGTGCCTTTTGATGCTGGAAGTGTATCGTATGTTTTGTGCTGCAGATTAAATGGCTGACATAAGCCTATGACATAAGACTGTCTGTTTGTTTTGCTGTTTTGTGTGCTTCTAAAATGAAACCCTATATTTTTGGTTGCAACCATCCCATTTGTGCCTACCTCTGTGACCGCTAGTCCCCACAGCACGTACTCCCGCGGCGCTGGGAGGCCGGTAGCCCGCCGGCCCCATTGACATTCATTACTCGCGGCGCGTATTCGCCGCAAGTAATTGACATGTCCCTTATCTCCCCGCGTGTACAATACGATTGTATTGTATGAGCGGGGAGAGGAGCATAATCCATAGTTCTCTATGAGAACTATGGATTACTGTAATTTCGGCCATGTGAACATACCCTAAGGCTAACAGTGTGTGAGATATCATTGTATCATGATTGTATTTTTTACATCTCCTTTTATTTTATTCCTAGGAACAGCATATCACAGCAAAGGGGCAGCCAGACAGCAGAGCCTGAAGAGAATAAGATCAGCTGGGGCTATGATTTAGACAGAAAAGGATTTATGATATTAAGCATCAATGGTTTGGGGACTGTGCACCTGAGTTTCATCTCCTCAGCCTTCAGATCGTATTGGAAGCAGAGAAAGTGAAGGATGAATGGATGGTGACTAGTTGGAGAGAGAAGATACATGTGAGAAAATGGGAATCTACTGGGCTTTGCAGAAATGTGGCAGCAGTTGACAGGTCATTGATATCCCTCATGTATAAATTTGTGGGTGCACCTGTATTGAATGCTTATTAAAAAGTGCACATTGGCAACATACTATATATATATATATATATATATATATATATATATATATATATATATATATATATATATATACATATACAGTGGGGGAAATAGAAATTGAACACGTCACCAACCAATCTTCTAAGTACATACTGTATGTTTCTGAAGGTGCTGTGGACATGAAATTCTCATCAGATATTGGTTAAGTAGAATAATGAGAAATTACACAGGGAAAAAGTATTGAACACACTTACTGAAACTCAATAATTCATACAAAAGCGTTTGTTGGTAATAACACCTCCTGTATGGAGAAAATAGTCACATGCATTGCTCAAGTGGGATTTTGGCCCATTCTTCCACACAAACACTCTCCAAATTCTGAAGCTTCCATGGCCACCTCCTATGAAATCTGAGCTTTAGTTCCTAGATAGACTTTCTATTGGCTTCAGGTCAGGTGATTGGCTGGCCCATTCTAGCAGCTTTATTTTCTCTCTCTGAAACCAATTGAGGGTTTCCTTTGCTGTGTGTTTGGGATCATTGTCTTGTTGAAATGTCAACCTTGTTTCATCTTCATCATCCTGGTAGATGGTAGCAGATTTTTATCAAGTCTCAGTATATTTGTCCATTCATCCTTTCTTCAATAATTTACCAGTGTTGTATGCTAAAAAAAAAACAGCCCCACACTATGATGTTCCCACCTCCAAACTTTACTGTTGGTATGGTGTTTTGGGGGTGAAGTGCATTTTAGCATGGTGTGTATTATGGCACCCAATGAGTACAATTTTGGTCTCATCTGACCAGACTATATTTTCCCAGTATTTCACAGTCTTTTTAATTTTTAAATGCGCTTGAGCATGCTTTTTGTTTAGGAATCTTTCATGGTGAGCGTGCGTGCAGGCCATAGAGGTTGAGTGCATTACGGCTTTTTGTTTTAAACACTTGTACCTGACGATTCCAGGTGTTTCTGTAGCTCTCTACATGTGGTCCTTGGCTCCTGGACAACTCTTCTGATAATTATTTTCACTCATCTGCTTGAAATCTTGCGAGGAGCACCTGGTCGTGCCCGGTTTATGGTAAAATTATTTTCTTTCCCCACAGATTATGGCACCATCAGTGCTCACTGGAACTTTCAGTAGCTAAGAAATTCTACTGTAACCAATGCCATCAGTATGTTTTGCAACAATTCATATTCAGTGGAGATTATTTGTATCTGTGTATAGTTTTGGTAACATAAATTTTAACTGATTTTTTAAAAGTTATATTTTAGTGGGGCACTTTGGTAGTGTTTCTGTAAATTTTGGTTACTTGTGGGCTTTTTTGGTTCTGCTGGGAATCAGCAGATTCTGTGAATTCAACAATAAGGTTACAAAAGTCTTGAGACTGCTTGCTGGTTTTACCCATCATGAGATTTTTCTTTTGTGGCACCTTGATAATAAAGCACCTTTTTATAGGCCATCTTTTGAACCAGTTGATATTATTTTTCTCTAAGTTACTGCATTGCTTTCCAATTACCGATAAAATTCAGCTGGTGTCATGACTTTCCATGTATTGCCATTAGAAAAAGAAACTACAGTATTGCACGATGTCAAGGAGGAAAGACAACATAAATGATCTTAGAGAGGCAATTGATGCTGCCTATCAATCTGGGGAGGGTTATGAGGCAATTTCCAAACAATTTGACATCCATCATTCTATAGTGAGAAAAATTATTCAAGAGAAGAAAACATTAAAGACAGTTGATAATCTTTCCAGGAGTGGACCTCTAAGTAAATTTTCTGTAAAGTCAGACCATGCAATGCTCGGAAGAACTTCAAAAAACCCAAGAGTCACATCTCTCTGTACAGACTCTATGGGTCTCAGCATGTGAAATGTCTAAGTTTATGAGAGTATAATTAGAAAAAAGACTGAACAAGTATGGCTTGTTTAGAGGGGTTAACAGGAAAAAGCCTATCCTGTCTAAAACAAATGGCAGCTTAGGTTTGCAAAATTGCATCTGAACAAATCACAAGACTTTTGGAAAATTATGCTTTGGACAAATGATACCAAAGTGGAGATGTTTGTTCAACAACACCTTATATCAACTGCACGGTGGTCATGGCGGTGGGGTGATGATTTAGGCTTGCACAGGCTCTGGGCACTTTGCACTCATTAAGCCGAGCATAATCTACCATCTATACCAAAGTATTCTAGAGTCAAATTGTTAGACCATTTATCCAACAGCTTGACTGACACAGAGTCATGCAACTGAACAATGATCACAAGCACACCAGCAAATCTGCAACAGAATAGCTGTAAATTAAAAGTTGAAATGGCATCCGGTCGGTTTGATAAGTTATGTGCTTAACTTGTTTTATCCTTTTTACACTCTGTATACATCAGTTGAGTAACTACACTAAAATTATCCAACTTCCCCTTAAGGGTTAATACGATCCTTAGTTATGCATAGATACAGTCCATAAACTTAGTTTGTCATCATTGTGAATTTATTGATGTTATCCTTATACTGTATTTCTAATTTGTTGTGTCCCTCTTTATGGGAAAAAAAATTGTTGATATACCTATTAGTATTTTTCTGTTGTATCACAATTTGATTTTGTCAATAAAGCTTTGTTTGAAAACGGAAACAAAAAGTTGAAATAGCCCACCCAAGTCACATTATTATGATCACCACCTTATATTCAGAGTAGTCACCGTGTGATGCAAGAACAGTAGCTAGATAGGCTAGGAGTGACTCAGTAAGCTTCTGGTTGTTATAGGTATCAGGAGCCATGCTGACTGCAGTATTTAACACAACTGCTGGAGGGTGCATGAATCCATTTGATAAAGTAGAAAACGTAGCTCATCAAAGAAGGAAAGCCCTTGCCAATGAGTGGTGGTCTGATCTCATTACTGCTGTGAAAGTTACAGCCTGTTATGCTGATGCAACTTTGTTAGCAGAGGTGCAGTGACCATCCATCTGCTTCAGAGTCCCATACACGAAAGGGTTGGCTAAACTGTTGTTTTATACACATATCTGGTAGCCCTCTGGTTTAGTTTGGTGGTGAGCTGCTCCGATGTAGCATGTCAGTCCACCCTTGCGCACCTTTGCAGCTAACGTTCACCTCTCACTCAGTGGCACATGGTGCTCCTCAATTTCCATGTCACTTATTCATAATGGTACCATTTGTCCACTCACAATACACATTCAGCATAAAACTACACAGTTTTAGAAATGCTTCCACCCTTTTCCAAAAGCCAATAATCATCCATTTTTTACAACTCTGATAAATCGCCCCCTTTTACCCATGACAGCAAAGAGAGATATGTTTGCAGACAACCTATTGTACACCTTATATGCATTATGCCAATGTCAAAAGTAGGATGTGGTCATAATGTAACTCAACTGAATGCATACACTTTTGTATTCTTCAGCGATACATATGTGTATAAAATTGTGTGTGACTGCTGCAGCCAGCCATCAGTGCCTTCAGTGGTTACATGTTGTTCCCTCGACATCACTGCTCACGAGCTGTTCACTTCTGAGTAGTGTTATCAAGGGAATGGCATGTGACCAATGAAGCTACTGAAGAATCATGCACTGGAACACACCACCAGCGGTTGCAGTACTGAAATGTATGTTTTATTATGTAGCAGTACTTTAAAATTTAAAAATAAAAAGTAGGCATACAACTTCTTTTATGTGTTTGGAAGCAGGAAAAAGGGTGATTTTGACAAGGGACAAATTATAATGCCTTTTTGACCAAGTCAGAGCATCTCCAAAATGGCAGGCCTTACGGGGTGTTATATGTATATATTGGTTAGCACCTTCCAAAAGTGGCCTAAGGAAGTACAATTGGTGAACCAGCAGCAAGGGTGCGGCGCCAAAAGTTTATTGATGCACATGGAAAGCAAAGGCTGGCCTGTCTGGTCTAACTTCACAAAAGAGCTACTGTCATAGAAATTGCTGAGAAAGTTAACACTGGACAGCTTTAGAAGTCCTGTGAAGTCCATGGCTCCATGAGTGAGAGGTTGTAACATTGTGGATGATCAGTGTACAATGGTCCTGCAACATACAATATTTATTGGTTTCATGATGACCATTGTATGTTGAAACCATATCTCTGTGAGAAATTGGTAATTAATCCTGAAGCCCCGATATGTGACCCCAATACAATTCGACATAAATATTAAAGAAAATTAAGCAGATAGCCAATACAGATAAAGCAAGTCTTTACATATTACAGAAAGAGCTGCTGGAAGATGGAAATCACTTTCTATTCTGAGAACAGGAACTTCTTTCGGTCATGTATTTTATATACAATGTGTGATGCAGGTGGGATGGTGTATTGCGGATGATGGGTAGTATAGTAGTGAGTGGAGTAGGGCTGTGGTGCACTGGCAACAACTTTCCAAAAAACTTCAGGCTTTTACTCATGGCAAGCTATTACAGTATTACACATCGTCAACACATTAACACTTTTCTTGAGAGACTCACTCTTTGTCAACCTCACTCTGCTCCCAACCTCCTCAGTAGCCTCTCTGTACATCCTGCTCTCTGGGATAGAAGTCATGCCCAAAGGCCCCTCTTCAGACCTCTTGTTATGCTACCCAGAACCAATTAACCAGGCTACTCTCCCTCTGAGATCGACACTTGTTCGGGCAGTTCTCTACTGTGCTGCCCACCTTTACCTCAGGGGTTCGATCCTCTATTATTTCTACCTGTATCATCGGTATTCTTTTCTCTCTCGGATGCCCTCTGTTTACTGGACTATCAGTGAGTGGGGTGTCCACCCTAGCCTGCCCTACCTATCGCCGGCAGATAGGCAGGGTTCCCCTTTTTCTGCTGCACAGAACTTCTAACTATGTACACAACTCAGAACATAACACAGAACTGAGTGCAGAGCTGACAAGCTGTATTTTTTAACTGTGTAACTATGGCTCCTCCCCTGTCAGCTCTCTTATTGGCTGCTTGCCCCACAGCACTATCTGACCACTCTTAACTCAGTTAACCCCTTCAAAATAACTCAATGACTGATAATTTTCTCTCTCTGAACTGAAAGGTAAATTAATCTTTTCCTGAACATGTTATTACACGCACATCAATACTCAGACCTATTATTTACATCTCTATACAGCATTACACAGTTGCCCTACTTTACAAATGTACCAGAAAAAGAAAAATTGGGGCCCTCACCTGGTGGCCAAAGGAGCAGCTCATCTAGGTACATATAAAAAGCAGTACAGGATATGTAATACCCCACTGTACTGTAGAGAGGCGCTACTAGACCACCAATCACTGCATGCACTTCACTAATACAGAGGTTTTACAAGTATAATGTTCATCATATTCGGCTGGATCACTGTCTAGGACATTTTATCTTGAAACCCCACTCAACATACAATATCCCGAAAAAAATATTGTATTCTGAGGCTATTGTAACTTGAGGGACCTCTGTATTTATGTTTGTCACCTTTTTAGTGGCCAAAGTCCCTGAGACCAGCCTTAAGGAAACACATTTCAATTGTTACAGAGATAAAGAATATATATATGTAAGTTCCATGTTTCTGCACAAAATGTGGTTGTGCTTTGAATTGTTTTCCTTGGTAGAGCTAGAGGTTCTGCCAGGTTTCTTAAATTTTGTTACATTTTCATTTTTCTTAACCACAAGGGGAAAAAACCCTTATTCTGAGACCCCTATGCTGAGACATGCCAATGGGCCATGATAGATCTGTGAGCACTTTTCTTTAAATAAAAATGTATAAAGTCGGGAAGTTAAGGACACAAACCCATTTTTATAACCAACTCTTCTGAAGTGTATTTCTGTTTGCTGCCACATTTCCATATCTTATGTGCTGTGGCTTTAAGCCAGACAGAGTGATTCTGGTTTCCATGAGGTTCTGCTGTCTTTTTCAGTTGTGCTTTCCTATGACATTTCACTATGCAATTGCAGCATTAATCCAAAACTATAAATTCACCAAACTTATTGTGTTGGGGCCCAATCATCCCGGGTCAAGTCAAATTTACTATGCCCAAATTCCCCTACTTTCGACTTCAGCAGCACTTTGCTCTTGAAGGAAGTCACATATCCTAAGACATAGTTGATATCTAAGGTGTGGCTGTCTGTACAAATATCACTCATTGCTCTTATGGGTAAAAGGGATGTCATTGATGTGAGGTGATCATCAGCTACAAAGGTTTCTGATGGCACTTTACAGAGAAGCAGCCCCCCCCTAGGCCGAAATACCAAAAAGGTTTTTTTTACCAAAGGAAACCCTAACAATTTTTTCGGGTGGCCCTGGTTGCGGCGGGCCAAAGGCCTTTTCACCGCAGTATAGAATTTTGGGCCTCCACGATTGGCCAAAGGGTTTTCTTCTCTGAGAGTCCCCATTTTCTGTTTCATCAAGGATGGACTTTGCTGCGATGTTTCTTTTCCTGGGACACCAAGCACCCTGCACCATGCGGAAGAACCCAAAAACTGGGGGCGGGAAAATTATGGTTGGAAATGTTTTAAAAAGCATTCCTTGGGCCCACTTATCCATTTTGAAGGCACTGTCAACTAATTTAGGTATGAATCCATCCTTGCAAATCACATACACCCATGCAAAAACGATTTTTTTTTGGGGAAATGGACTTTCAGCAAGCAAGTGACAGTCAAGGCTAAAAAATTTGACATTGGGTTGGAAGAGATGACCCCAAGAATCCAAGTACTACTCTGGGGCCTAATTCCACCTAGATATCCTGTTCGCTCTATAACTTTCGCCCAATACACGTGGAATGTTCACAGTCAGCATGGCTCCCAAAACCGTGACAATCAGGACCTTTAAAAGGGGTTTTTTCACTACATTGATTCTTTACCTCAGTCCTGTTTTCTGGTTTCACTTTGAATTCGGGGTTTTATTTTTCTGGCTTCTATAGTTGATAGCAGGAGGTCTTTAACTATGCAACCAAAGCTGGCAGCCTATCGGTAGATGAACAGGTCTGTGCTATAGAAAACCCAGAGCTGAGGACGCCCATACAAGAGGGGATATCTAGGAATAGGTAGGATACTGTTAATGGACACATACTGCAAAGTAACTTGTTTTTGCAAGATCTTTAACATAAAAAGTAACCCTTGTAGTGAAACAACCCCTTTAATTAGTCACTCCCAGCCCACCTAGCTGTTGTGCGTGCTGCACATGGAGGTTAGCTGGTGGTGGTCATAATAATGTGACTTGACTATGTATTTTTTTTGCAGATGACACCAAGCTATGCAGGGTAGTGCAATCTATGGAAGATGCTCATAAATTGCTAGCAGACCTGGACACATTGAGTGCTTGGCATTCACTTGTGCAAATGGGGTTCAATGTAGATAAATGTAAGGTTCTGCATCTGGGTAAAATCTACAGGCATCATATGTCCTAGGGGGAAAAAAAACTTGGAGAATCGCTTGTTGAAAAAAGATCTGGCGTTCTTTTAGAACATAGACTACAAAAACAGCAAAGCAATGTCAATCAGCTGCCTCAGGCAAGTAAGAATTGGCGTGTATTAAAAGGGGCATGGACTCAGGGGACAAGGATGTAATTCTATACCGCTGTAACAAAGCATTGGTGCGACCTTTACTTAGAATATGCTGTTCAGTTTTTGGGCCCCAGTTTATAGAAGAGATGTAATGGAGCTAGAGAAAAGTACAAAGACAGCAACCAAACTTATAAGGGAAAATGGAGCACTTAGTTATGAAGAGAGGTTAGTGAATTGAACTTATTTAGTCTTGAGAAAAGACGGCTTCGGGGGACATAATTAATTTATATAAATACATAAATGGTCCCTACAAAAAGTATGGGGAAAAATTATTTCAAGTGAAGCCCCCTCAAAAGACAAGGGAACATTCCCTTTGACTGGAGAAAAAAAGGATTCAATCTCCAGAGGGGAAGGCGTTCTTCAAATATAAGAACTGTGAATCTGTGGAATAGCATGCCTGAGGAGAATCGGTCATAACAAAGCAGGAACTGATAGAGAGTTTCAAGAAACGGCCTATAGATACCTTACCTGAGACACTTACAAGAATATTTTATGCGTCACGTAGCGTATGTAAAATTCTGGTTCCTGGTGAGTTGGGAGGCCTCTGGGAGTCTGATGTTTGGTCATACACTGTAGCCAAATTGGTTTCTTGCCTTGTGTGGTTCCAGGCGGCCATTAACCAGTGGGTAGTGACTGGGCGCTTAAAGTCCTCCTGTATCATCTCCCCTTCCAACTTTTTCCCCTCCCTTGAGATGTACTTGTGTTACACGTGTCTTCTTTCAAACCGTAAACGAACTATAGTAACTATTTTAAAACAAAGCCCCAATTAAAAGGACTACGAAACTTTCCACTTGAAAAAGATTTTTTAATTATTTTGTCATGGAAACAGACAGCACCCCCAAATGATTATAACAAGCAAAACATTCCAATTTAATAAAACAAGAGGTAAGGATTATGTAAAACAATGACAAATAGGGGGTCTTGGTTCCTTGCTATCCCATTTATTTGGAGTTATGGAGCAACAACTTAATGAAATTATATCACTCCAAACCTATACTTGTTTTGTCACTCCAGGCACAATCAACTCCTAATATCCCAGACTGTAAGTTGAAATTTCTCATGGCTGTTTGCCATTATGTAATCTAACTTATAATTTCCAATGGGCTTCCACCTTTATATGCTACCAACAAGCAACCCGAGGATTCCTTACAACCACATATCACATTACGTTTAAGAACTAAGTAGCCTGTATCATCCTTTATCAACGCTGACAACCTTTGGCACTGTGGCACTAATTTTAAACAAATTGGGGGCCACTCGAGCCCTAGTATATATATAAGGAGCCCCCATTGTTTGTCTAGTAAAGTTGGTGTAGCCGGCTGTAGCCAGACACGACCTCTTTGTCACTAGTCATGGTGTGTGACTAGAAATACCACTAATCTAAGCTAGTTTTTCAACCACCTATTTCCAATTGTTTGGTGGTTCACAGACATTTACCTGCTGTGCAATGATGACTTTGGGATGATTTTGGCATAAAAAGAATAAAATTCCTCTATTTGCAACAACATAATCACAGTGTGTTATTAAATAATTGTTTTTCATATAATTAAAAAATAACTGATTAGTCCTTTTAGTAGTATTAAAAAATACCTCTTTAGTATGAGAATGAGATTAAAAGTCAATAGTCAGCTCATTGTCACGATGGTCAGTGGAGAGGATTTCTGGTATCCAGACTGGTCACTGAAGGGAGCTTCGGAGTCAGACCAACGCCAGAGGAGCGGTGTTACCAGGGCTTGCTTCCCTCAGAGCTACTTTTTCACTCAAGCGCTTACAAGCGCCTTATGTAGGCATCTAAGTCTTGTGGCGATTCAGTCCAGCTTCCACTGTCACTGGGTCCAAAAGAGGATTCCTAAACACCTTCCAGCAGTGACTTTTCCACCTGATCGATATACTCAGCGAAGACGACCAGCGGCCGTCCACTCGATCGTGCATCGCACTCCGCACATACCCTGAGTGCGCTTCACTCTAAAGACGTCTCCCAGCCACCCCCTCGGGTCCGTCTCTGTAAATGAACCTCCTTGACATCGCACATTCATCTCGTTCAAGTCGGGACACTGAGCGGCCGCTTATTGTAACACTCCCGCCCTTCGCCGGACCCCCGACTCCTCTCCTCCCACGCTCCCATGCCCGCCTGGAGTCTTCTAATACGTGAGCACGTGACTAAACCGCTCCACTGCCCACTAACTTGCCTTCTTAAATCCGTCCTTCGCGGGGACCGACCAGGACGCCGGACCACCAAGACGGATCCTACAAACCGCCACTAGCCGCTTGTAAACGGAGTGAAATACCTCCCAGTACCCCCAACTCCACACCCCAACCCCGCCACTCCCACCACCCAAGTGATACAAGCAATCAGGCAGCCGCACACCTTCGTATCTCCACACGGCACCCGCGCACTATCTCGCAGCGCAAGGATCTTAAGTCTGCAGGAGTAACCCCCAGTCGCTACCCTCAGGACGTAGGCCACAGCAGAGTGAAAGCCCAAATAGTAGTCAGACACGGAACAGGCAGGATGCAGAGAGGCCACTACAGGCGGCATTGCCAGGCACGGTGGAACAAAGTCAGAAGAAAGAAGCGTTCTAGCAGATAGCAAAAGATACAGATAATGGCAGAGGATGCAAGATGGACGTATGCACGAACATACCCACAGAAAGGACACCAAACAAATGGGCACGGAGCGCAGGAATGGCCATCCTTAAAAAGCCCCTTGCAAGATGGGGGAATGGAGGGACACACTTACCTGTTGCACGCTGGCCCTTTAAATCTAGGGGAAAACTGGGACGTGTGCGCGCCCCTAGTGGGGAGGAAGATGGCAGAGGGAGCGCACCTGATGAAGGAGGAAGCAGGCCTGGAGCAGGTGAGCAACAGTGTCCTGTGCACAGCGTAAGGGACGACGAACAGAGTCGATAAGGAGCGTGGCCTGCGGCCTGGGAGTCGGACCGTAGAATGAGCCGTTACACTCATACATTGATGTTGGTAAAGAGATATTGGGGGAGATTTATTAAAACTGGTACAAAGGGGAGTGCAGCCCTGGGAGATCAAAATGAGGGGCAAACACAAATCCTCCAAAAATTTCAACATTGTCTGATTTGAGAAAGAATTTTATTTGCAATTATGTGGAAAAATAAGTATTAGGTCACCTACAAACAAGCAAGATTTTGGCTCTCACAGACTGTAACTTTTATTTAAGAGGCTCATCTATCCTCCGCCTACATTACTGTAGTAATGGCACCTGTTTTAACTTGTTCTCAGTATAAAAACACTGTCCACAAACCTGATCCGTCACATGAAAGAATGAATGGGGCATGTATCGATGAGATTTGAGTGCAAACCTCCATTCCTTCTGCAAGGGGCCTTGTAAGATGAAACGTGGCCTGAGGTTCTTTCAGCATTGACAGTGATCTCCAAAGCACAACGCTAGGGCAATGAAGGTAGTGGTTTCTTAAGAAGCATTTCAAGGGTCCTGGAGTGGCCTAGCCAGTCTTCCAGATCTCAACCCCATAGAAAAACCTTTGGAGTAGTCTGAAAGTCAATGTGCGTGCCAAGTGACAGCCCAAAACCATCACACTTTTTTTGCCTCTAGAGGAGATCTGGATGGAGGAATGGACAAACATACCAACACAGTGTTGTTGCCATCCTTGTGAAGTCTTACAGTAATGACATTGCCAAGAAAGGATATATAACAAATATTTAAGATGAACTTTGTCTATGACCAAATAATTATTTTTACCATAATTTGCAAATAAATCTCTTTCCAAATAGACAATGTCGATTTCTGGATTTGCTTTCTCATTTGTATGTTCATAGTTCGAGCTCTACCTATGATGTCAATTACAGGCCTTTCTCACCTTTTTAAGTGGGGAGAACATGCACAATTGGTGGCTGACTAAATACTTTTTTTCCTCACTGTACTTTCTCTAACTCCAGAACATCCATTCTATGAACTGGAACTCAAAACTAAACTACATATTCCAGAAGATGATGTCCCAATACTACGTAAAGCAGTTATACTACATCCCTGTTCTGCGAGTCCCTGCCTCTTCTAATACATGACAATATCCTGCTAGTATTAGAGGCGGCTGATCTTCAAGTACACCCAGATCCTTCTCAACAAGCAATTCTTCCTCTGAGACATATGATGCAGATTATTAGCACAGAGATGCATCACTTTACCGCATTTTGAACCACATTTGCCAAGTGGATGCCCAAACACTTAGAGTGACATGTATAAATGAGGCTGTGCCAGTTTTCTGGCGTAATTTGCGTCCATTTTTAAAAGGTCTTTTTTCAAAAATTGCCGCATGTCCAAGATCCTCGACAGTTTTGTATGCGCCAATTCTCAGGGGGTGTATCACGACACATTCATAAGATAAGACCTATGACTTATGAACGGTGACAATAAGAACTACATCTTGCAAATTCATATGAAAAAGGGTTTTAAACCCCAATAATCACGCAAAAAATAACCCCTGTTAAAAATAACTTTTACTATCTATCAAAAAATTTTAAATATCAAACCCCTATTATTACCACTGCATACCTAATAAAACGCTACTGTGAATTTCCCCGCAGGGAGTAATCCCCCTGTAAAAGCGGCTCCCTTTAATGACAGACAAATTCACTACAGCGTGTAAACACCTTAAATCCCAGCACCCCGACGCGTTTCCCCATACAAAATTGGGTTCATCAGGGATTAAAAATTTCTCCCCTGTGGAAAAGAATACGCTATATACAAGCATAACTACAACACAATACTTCCCTTTTGGGTTTTAGATAAGTGGCGAACTTAGTTAAGTCTCCCGGTATAAAGACGTTTTTAACTCCGCCCCCCTTAGTATGCTGGCACCCAAGTAAGAGGGATACAGACAAGATTGTCTCTGTTCCCTTATATGTCTTAAGGGGCCCCGCAAATGTTTAATATAAAGCCCCCATGCTTACAAGTAATAAAAATACTTATACCCCCCTCCGGGTTCTCATGACATGTGTGCATACTTCAGCTCTTGGTTTTTCCCGGCGTTCCGGTGTTCAACGCGCATGCCGGAAAGTAAAACACCGTCGTTTCCCGGGTTAGCATCCCGGAAACGAAAAACCGGAATATGCTGAAAGCCCCCCAAACCATGCTCGCCCGGTTTTCAAAACAATGCACTCGCATGCGGAGGAAACTAATCCATATCTTCCCAAAAACTCCGGGGATGGGCGCCATCCCTATAAAAAAGGGTTTCGTACATTTTCATAATGCTAGGGGAGCAACCCGGGAAATGAAATTTATTCCTGACACCACCTCATTCCCATAATATGTAAAAAAGATAATGTGGCGGGACATCTTAATTGATTTTTCCCGGAGAAAATATTAATAGCAAACACATGTATAACAGGGGTTTAAAAAACGGGGCCAAAAGAAGACATTGGGGTACAAAAATTCATTGCCCAGCTGACATGTTTTAATAAAGCGAAGTAATCAATGAAAATAATAAAAAATTAAGAATGACCTGAAAATTTCTTTGGTCAGATTGAAAAGATTTAATATGGGGTCCTCTATGGAGAGTGCGAACAGAGCAAAGCAAAGTAGACAGGCCCAGTGATAGGTCTTTTAAATAAAGCAACCAAATTGCAAAGTCTCATTTAGGCCCTTTGGTTAACAGACCATACGATAAATCCTTTGGGGCCTCCTTACACAGGATTCGTCTACCCCCATTCCCCCCCTCTGGGGAGGGTCTCACAACTTCTAAAATCAAAAAGCGCAAATTTCCCATTCACCATTATGATTTCCCACACATGTCGTGCTACTGGGTGCTTTCTATTTCGAAATACCCCCCAGATGTTCACCCACCCTTCTTTTAAATTTCTCTTTGTTTTTCCAATGTAATTGAGTGGGCAGGGCATGTACACATATAAACTACTCCTTCTGTCCTAAATTGGAAAAAATCAGGGTAAAAAATTTTTTTCCATTTGATGCACTTGTAAGGGAAATTTATTTTTGGTTGATGTATGGGAAAGGAAAAACTCCTGCCCACATTTGAACATACCCATCGGTCCCCTTTCTAACCAAGTGCCTTGAAGGGTATTGGTGTATATGACATGGTCAGTTTTATCTTTAATAGTCTCCCCTCCGTAAGTTACGGGGGGTTGGAGGAATATCCTTCTAACCTGGGCCAACTCAGAAAGCCCCAATATTTTTTGAGGATATTGATGACTTCTAGATTCGTCATCGAAAGTTGAACTATACGTGCTCTATTTTCTCTTTTTCTGCCCGGGACTTGCCCTTAAAAGAGTTTTCCCATTTGTTTTTTTCATCCTAAAGGGTGATTCCCCGGACTTTTTTGGGATATCCTCGATTTAAGAAATCCCTTCAACATACCTGCGTCTCCTAAAATCCTCATCTCTGGAGCAGTTTCTGTAATCTCTACTACTTAATTGTCTATCTGTAAGATTGATTATCTGATGCTGGTCTAATGTTATTATTTCTGCGATGTTCAGGCCAGTGCGGGGCCTCTCCATCCCCCTAAAAAAGGGGGGGGGGGGTGATTGGTTTGCCCAAAGGATGAGGAGGCATAATAATCCATATTATCCCCTTCCTCCTGAGTTTTGGGGGTGGGCCCCATTTTCTAGGTCTATCCCCTTGTTCCTCCCCAGAACTTATGGTATTTTTTGAGTTGGTTCCGAAATTCTGCTCAGATGACAATAATTTTCCTAGTTTGGGCTTCGATCTTAAAAAATTAAAGGCTCTCCCTTCTTTAAATTCGGGGGTCCCTTAAAAATTTTTTCGTTTCCGGCCTTCAATCCTTCTATATTTTTCTATAGAATTTTTTAGGCTTTTTTCTCTTCAGTGAAATCAGGATCCCCCCTAAGCTTTGATGCCGTTCTATCAAGTTATTTAAACGTTGGGAAGACTTTCTAATGTTTTTTTTCTTCTTTTAAAAAGGATTTTCATAAGTCGTAATGGCTTCTTAAGTTCTGTTTCCCACTCTGCAAAAAAGATTTAGCTGTATCTAAAAGCAGGTTTTATAATTCTAATCCACTAATAATACGTGATTCAATATAATGCCTTAAGTTTTTGCCTCCCACCAAACTTTTATATTGGAAACGGTAACTTTTATATTTTTTAAAAACCACTCTCAATCTGAAGAATCACTTTGGCTGACTCTAACCTCAGGTCTGAAAAAAACCGCTTTGCCTTTAGTTTGCCATTTTCTTTTTTCCACAGGCCCATTAAAAAATCAAACCCCGAAGTCTTTTTTTTGGCCTGTTTTAAAGCCCTGTTAACCTACATGTGTTTGCTATATAATATTTTCTCCGGGAAAATCAATTAAAAATGTCCCCGCCACATTAGCTTTTTATTACCATATACATGGCAGATGAGGGGTGTAGCAATAAGTACATTTGCCCAAAGGGGTTTACTCCGTAGCGTTTTGAACTTTTAAACCCAAACCCTTTTTTATAGGTATGGCCCGATCCAGGAGTTTGGTATAGATATGGCATTTTTTTTTCCCCTGACATGCCAGGCATTGTTTGAAGCCGGGCGTGCATGGTTTGGGCCCGGCTTTCAGATATGCGCGTGTCGTTCCCCCGGGCGATGCAAACCCGGAAGCGACGGGTTTTTACTTCCGGACATCGCATTTTTGAACACCGGGAACCCGGGAAAAAACCAAGAGCATGAAGTATGCACACATGCTCATGAGAACCTGGAGGCGGGGTATAAGTCATTATTACTTACTTGTAAGCACTGGGGACTTATATATTAACATTGCGGGGCCACTATAAAAACATATAAGGGAGACAGAGACAATCTTCTCTGTATCCCTCTTATCTTGGTGCCAGCATACAAAGAGGAGCTGCGGAGTTTATCGTCTTTAAAACCTGGCAGCACTTAAGCTAAGTATCAGTCCACTTATCTAACCTAAAAGGGAAGTATATGTGTTTGTAGTATATGCTGTATATAGCTATTCTTTTTCCACAGTGAGAGAATTTTTGAACCCCCTGATGAACCCTAATATTGTATGGGGAAACGCGTCGGGATAGCTGGGATTTAAAGGTGTCTATACACGCATGTATTTGAATATTGTCTGTCATTAAAGCGGAGCCGCTCTTTATCAGGGCGATTACTC
The DNA here is from genome assembly GCA_025379985.1 of Phyllomedusa bahiana. Lineage (NCBI taxonomy): Eukaryota > Metazoa > Chordata > Amphibia > Anura > Hylidae > Phyllomedusa > Phyllomedusa bahiana. The sequence continues at coordinate 62,307 of JAODAL010002790.1, read as the reverse complement.
CACTGACGGATAGTTCACAGTATGCTGTATCATCTAGGTATGCAGTAAAAGTTATGTTTTAACAGGGATTATTATTTGCAGTGATATAAAGAACTACATCTTGCCCAACAAAAATGAGTCCTTATCCTTGGTAAATTTGATGAAAAGAATATTGCTACATATAACACTATTATATCATTATATACATCAAAATGGAAGAAGATATGATGAAACCTGATGAACACCATTATAAGTTATTGAAGTACATGGAACACAACTGTATTCATCGCATGACAGAGGATTTATTGTGTCTTCAGTTATAAACATAGTCAACAATAGTAGTTTGAACAAAGACTAAGGCTAGGTCTACACCACAATGGATGGAAAACTCACTGAAAACCAAATCCAAAAAACATTCATCAAAAGCTGCTGAAAAAACATCAGTGCATTTTTTTGTGCATTCTTTGCTCACTTTCTTTGCACAAATGCAGAACTGCAGAGAAAATTGCTATGGATTTCTGCACTAAATAATGCACCAAAAAACCTGCCAAAAACATCCATGCTTTACATAGACTCTTAGGCCCCGTTCACACGACGGATTTGGCCGCGGGTTCTGACGCGGTTTCCGCGGCCAACTCGCATCTACTTTATTAACATGGTTTCCTATGGGAAACCGCGTTAATATTCACACTCCGCGGGTTTGGCCGTGGCTCCGAGGCCGCGGCCAAACCCGCGCGTGTGAAGAACTCTCCTGTCAATTCCTGACGGGGTGTCGCGCGCGGGTGGTGCGCGGCTGGGACGCGGCTCGCGCCGCAGTTTGCCCCCTGCTATTAATTTGCATGGGGGCAAACCCTCGGTGCAAGCCACGCCCCAAACCACGCCCCTCCCGCTGCGAGACCACTCCCACCGCCCACGCCGCAAGCCCGCGGCCAAAACCGTCATGTGAACGAGGCCTAATAGTACATTTTCTGCCCTGCTCTGTCGTTTTTTGAAACATGTTTCAAAAAACGACCAGTAAAAAAAAGAACAGAAAAAAAAAGTTCTGTGGAGACTACACAATGTTTTTACTATACAAGGCTATGGGAACTCTTTACAGTCATTTTTTCGACGTTATTAGAAAACTAAAATGCTGAAAAAGCGATAGTTTTTGTGTGCTGTGGAGACATAGACTAAGGCTGCAGTAGTAACAAGATGTAACCTTTGAGAGAAGGACTACTAATGCTACATCTACAGACCAGAAAAGCAACCCACCATGTCTTGGCATTGAAAATTTAGTAAAGAAGATATGGCAGAAGGATTTAGAGGGCAAATCTCTCTCCAGAACTGGATAATGCATGTGGTTTGTATTTTGTCTGAAATTATTCATGTATAGAGCTAACTGCTAAAATGATAATTTATTTATATTTGTAACAATATACAGAAAAAACTTAAGGGGACACCTATGAATTCCCATGCGCCATTTTTGTAACTTGGCCCCAACATACCAGTTCTAAATAGATATAGAGAAGTGTATAATGTGACAGTATGAAAGTGTTATGCGGCAAACTCCAAGTTAACACATAGGGCCACATGTATAAAAACTGTCTAAGTCTAAAACTCACTTTGTTGCCCATAGGAACCAATCAGCGCGCCCCTCTAATTTTTCCAGAGCACTATATTAAATCAAAGGGGCGCTCTGAATGGTTGCTATGGGCAACAAAGTGAGTTTTAGACCTAGACAGTTTTCATACATGTGGCCTATAGTGTATGTAAATTTCGCACCAAACTTTGGCATCAGGCATAAAATGTGTCATCAGGCGCACATTGCTTCAATTTTAGGTGGACGCCTGTTCATGCATCTATAGAACTGGCAATATACGGCAAAAAAAATGCCAAAGGTGAATTCATAGATGTCGCCCTTAGGGTATAAATGGAGTTCAAATTAAAGGAGTTTTACCACAATGAAAAATCCCCTACTCTGCGAGCTGGCCATGCATGTGAATGAGGAAGGGGGTGCTTGCAGTCGTCCTCCTCATTAATTTCTAAGGGAGTTCCGAGCCGAGTGTGTGCACTAAACTATGTTCAGAAGTTCCCATAGAAATGAATAAGGACGACCACAAGCACCGACCTCCTGATACACATGCATGGCTGGCTCGCAGCTACCTGTCAGTGTAGGGGATTTTACATTGTGGTAGAACCCCTTTAATACATTCAATAACACATCATAGGAATATATATACAGTTTTCTAATTATGTCTGCAGGAATATATTTCTAGTAGGTTTCTAACAAAAAGACATCATTAGTCATTTTAAATAGTGTATATTTTCCATCTGAAAGGTGAAAAGTAAATCTTCTCTTTATGGCACACAGTCTGATTGCAGCGAGTACGAACTACTGCAGCATACTCCCCAGCTATGTATTCGAGGCCTCACAAACTGTGAGAGGATTAAATCACCTGTCTAATTTGTAGAGACTTTGCCTGGAAACGGGTGTCAAAGTCACGGATGTAGCGCAGTGAAGTGACAAATATTCAATCAGGGTTTCTCTAGTGAAGACTACGAGGCTACACTATACATCCTCTTTTTGGCAAGGAAGCCAAGATACCTCATGGGGACTGTAGCAACAAGACCCCTGTGAAGTCCTTCTTAAACCCATTACTCTAAGGATGGCATGCTTGACTTACCCATTTCAAAGACACAGCGCTGTTTCAACGCAGGGATGAAAGGAGTGAAGTTGTTAAAAGCAAGTTTATCTTGCACCTACATGAGCAGTGCTTTGACATTCCTTACAATGAGTCAAGATCCTTGGTGTGCTACCAATATATACACTACTGAAAATCCAAATACTATTTGCATGGGAAATGTAACTGGGGAGTTCCTAACCACCTAGCAGTAGACATCAAAGGTTTACTTTTGCTGTTAGTTCTACAGTATTACTTGCGGCATGGCCTTTGAAAATGGAGATTGCCTTAAGTACATCTTGTAGAACACATAGCAATTCTCAGGTATCTAATCTAACCATTACTTAACCTAGTACAGAATTGTAATTCTTGTAGGACTGTATTTTAATGAAAGGGGTATTCCCATTTTATTGCTTAGCTATAAACATGTAGGCAAAGGTAAATAAAGACTATTACCAAATACATTACTCTTCTGATTTTGCTTCTCTTTACAAAAGCAGGAGATACAATCTGCTTCTAACTCTAGTTACTGGCAATCTTTCTCTTTTCTTGCTCTTTCACTCTTCAGGATGGTGACCTTATTCTCTGTTGTGTTTCTTATGTATAAGACAGGAGATTGTTTACATTACGTACTGACAAGCTTTAAGGCCCGTTTCACACGGCTTATTGCCGGCGTAACTGCGGGGACAGATTTCGCGGATTTCGCCCCGCAATTACGCCGGCAGCCGTGCAGCGGGGTGGGGGCGGGGGGGGGTGGCGAGTACGTGCCGTAAATAATTCACATGTCACAAATCCACCGAGCGGGGATGAGAGGCGGAATCCATAGTTTTCTATGAGAACTGTGGATTACCGTAGTTACTGGGACGGATTGGAGCCGTATTGCAGCGCAAATACGGCGCTCAGTACGGCTCCAATCCGCGCCCAAATAAGCCGTGTGAACGAGGGCTAACCCTTTGGGCTCTGTCTACACAACAAATTATTCAAGTCACAATCCATGTGGATTCTGACTTGAAATGCTGATCTAAAACCAAAGGAAAACCATTCCCATTAACATCAAAAGAAAATATGTGTTGAAGTTCATACAACACGTATTTTTGGCAGTCGGTTTTCAAAACTGATGCACAGTAAAAAAGACTTTAAACATGTTCATTCTTTGGTATTTCAAAACGAATGGAAATGTGCTATTAATGATAATGGGCATAGTTAAAAACCTTATGTAATACCTGACCAGAACATTTGTATGTGGTTTTTAATGTGTTTTTTTAGAAAGAGACCCTAAATCCACATGCAATAAGCATGTGAAAATGCGTTGGCAGATTTCGACGAGTAAATATTACTTTTCATGTAAATGTCCCCTTAGGGCATGTCCCTACAGCATGGGTTTGCGGCCGGTTTTTTAGACGGTTTGCGGTTTTGCAGACCGTCTAAAAAACCGTCTGCAAACGAGCTTCTGTGGAAAAGCCGTTTTTCAAACCGCCAGCCACCCGAAAAACATTGTGCTTGCACATTCTTCCGTCCAGTTTTCGGACGAAATATGTGCATGTCAATGTGAAGGGGGAGGGCTTTTCTCCGCTCATCACGGAGAAAAGCCCCCCCTCTCCCCTCCGTGCGGCCGTGGGGACGGCTGCAAGACAGGATAAATACCAGTCAGATAAACTGACCGGTATTTCTCCTCTGCCGTGGGGACGCGCCTTTAGAGTTCTGTAGCCTTGTGCACTACATTTTGCAAACCTCCAGCACTCAAGTCACTGTAATCAGATAAGCTAGTAATAGCAGAACTGATATGCCAATCACTGCTGCAGTTCCACCTGAACAGGAAGTGTAAGCCTGAAGCTGACTGTGGCTCTGTGAAACAGCATGGTGAAACCCCTTAAAGATACCTAAGGTCAGTTCACATTATACCTGAGCATTACATTCAAACTATAAACCCGGAATGCTTCCGGAGCAGGCCCGGACTGCCCATAGGGCAAACTGCCCAAGCGGGTCCCGAGTGCCGGCGCATGGCACACGGACAGGGGCCGCAACGGTCGCATGTGCGACCGGACCCCTGTTCCAGGGGCCGACAGGCCACCCCGCCACACGGCTGCATGGCCAGGTCACAGACCATGCCATGCAGCCATCACGGCCGCCGCATGCACCACACGGTGCAAGCAGCAGCCGAGGCTGAACAGCTGGGATCTTCTGATCCCGTCTGTTCAGCTCCCAGGAGGCCGCGGGGCAGGCGCGCGATGTGATGATGTCATCGCGCGCCCGCTCCGCGGCCCGCTCTTGGCTGCTAGGGGCTTCCGGATGAGGAGAGAAGAGGAAGCAGAAGCAGAGACTTCAGGTAAGTATTATTATATATTTTTTTAAACTACCTACTGGCCCTGCCTGCCTGCTTGCCTGCCTAGCTATATATACTAGTCCTGCCTATAAGGGCCCTGCCTGTGTAGCTATATATACTAGCCCTGCCTATAAGGGCCCTGCCTGCCTAGCTATATACAATAGCCCTGCCTATAAGGGCCCTGCCTGCCTAGCTATATATACTAGCCCTGCCTATAAGTGGCCCTGTCTGCCTAGCTATATAATAGCCATGCCTAAAAATGGCCCTGCCTGCCTAGCTATATACTAGCCCTGCCTGCCTGTCTATAAGTGGCCCTGCCTGCCTTGCTATATACTAGCCCTGCCTGCCTAGCTATATACTAGCCCTGCCTGCCTATAAGTGGCCCTGCCTGCCTAGCTATATACTAGCCCTGCCTGCCTATAAGTGGCCCTGCCTGCCAATATACTGGCCCTGCCTGCCAACATACTGGCCCTGCCTGCCTAGCTATAGACTAGCCCTGCCTGCCAATATACTTGTCCTGCCTATCTAGCTATATACTAGCCCTGTCTGCCAATATACTGGCCCTGCCTGTCTAGCTATATACTAGCCCTGTCTGCCAATATGCTGGCTCTGCCTGCCTATACTGTCCTGCCTGGCTATATACTGGCTCTGCCTGGCTATGTACTGTCCTGCCTGGCTGTATACTAGCCCTGCCTGCCAATATACTGGCCCTGCCTGCCAATATACTGGCCCTGCCTGCCTATATACTAGTCCTTCTTCCTATATACTAGTCCTGCCAGACTATATACTAGTCCTGCTTGGCTATATACTGGCCCTGCCTTCCCAAATAACTAGTCCTGCCTGCCTATATACTAGTCTTGCTTGCCTATATACTGGCCCTGCCTGCCTATATACTGGCCCTACCTGGCTACATACTGGCCCTACCTGGCTACATACTGGCCCTACCTGGCTAATTACTGGGGGCAGCCCCAGCTACCTGGCTAGTTACTGGGGGCTGTCCTATCTACCTGGCTAACTACAGGGGTAGGCTCTGTCCACCTGCCAAATTAATGGAGGAAAGCCCTGTTTACCTACCTAATGGGGGTCTACCTATTTACATGCCACTTATCTGAGTTTTTAATTTCTAATTTCTAGGATCTAACATACGCTGTTTGGGGTACAATGACTAACTTTTTACTGTGTGGGGCACCAAAGGGGGCACAATTACTATTTGGGGCTCTATGGATAGGGAGTTTGCACAGATTTGGGAATTGATAGGAAAGTGCTGGAAAAGAGAGGAGTCTAAGATGTATTTGTGGTAAATTCTACAGGAACAAGTAGTGACTTGGAGAAGAAGACATTGCATGCTGTACCGGACAGAGAAAAAATGGAAGGGAACAACTCATCAGGGAAGACGTCATGGAGGTTTGGGACAGATGGAGAAGAAAAGAAGAGAACATCTCACATCAGAGATGACGACTCCTGTGAGTCCCTGATGTCAGGGGTCATTTTACTTCTGTGTTGAATCAGTGCTGTATTCATGTGATGGTGACCTGATTACTGGTGATCTGAGTGGTGGGGTTGTAGGTACTGCTGGTGTTTAGGCTGATTTTTTGGTGCATTTTTTGATGCATTTTTTTTTTGTGCAGAAATGTCCAGCATTAACTGCTCTGCCTTTCTGCACAAAAACGCATCAACAACACATCAAAAATGCACCAATAATGCTCTGTGTGGAAGCACCTTTAGTTTTTTTTTAACAAAGTGGCGAGGTGCGAGAACAAGGGACATTTTTTAAGCAGATATGATAAGTGGGCTGGTGGGGGCTTAGTGCCAGGGCTGATTTTTATTCCCAGTCCGGCCCTGTTCCAGAGCATGTATTTATTGTACCCATAGGTGTCTCGGCTGGAGTAGTGGATCCATTGTGCCACTTCAGGTGATGGTGTAAGGCGCACCAGGGAGCGGAGATTAAGTCGCCGCTGGTTTTCACCAGAGCCTGCTGAAAAGCAGGTTGGACTTGCTGCGGCAAGCGAACCCTCAGGTTGCTACCCCGGCACAACTTGCCTATAGTATCGTTAGGTTGGCTCGTAGTCAGGAACAGGCAGGAAGGTCAGGCGGTGAAGGTTTGTGGTCGAGGGACAGAGGCAATATGTACGGTACACGGTAAGCAATGGAACACAAGGAAATGCTTTCTCTCTAGACTACCAGGCACTATCGAGTCAGAAAGGCACATCAGGAAAGGGCAGGGTTAAATAGGGTCAGCGTCCGGTAATCACAGGGACGCGCACTTTGGTAAGCCCAGAAAATAGTTTGGGGCAACGTGGACCATGTGGAAGCCCGAAGGACAGGTTAAGTATAGCCACAACGCTGGGACGGTGTTATAGACGCATGTGCTGAGCCCAGCATGTGGGTCAGAGTGCCGCTCACAGCTGAGTGAGGGTCGCAAGAGCACCCATGACAATAGGTGAACATTTATAGATACTCAGGACTATTAAACACCACTATCAGACCAGTCAACTGCACATTAATCATATATCCCCTACAAAAAGATTGATAGAGTCTATATCATTAAATTATATAAGAAATGTATTACATCAATACATCACTAAAAATCATTATAAAAAAGAATATGACATACAAAAATGAAAAGCTTCAGGTCAGTATAATATCACATAAAAGAACATACAAGCAAAAACTGTAGAACTCTAATGAAGGACTATGGTAAATGTATAGCCTGACTATATCAGTTCTGTAAATATTATATGTATTTGTATATACTTATTCGATAAATACACATCACATAGTTCACGTGGTACAAATCATGAGACAAACCATTGTATACATCATAATGTCTAAGGACTATACATCACTTAATTTCCCCTTAATTAATCAAAAGCCAATTTATATTGCCAAGCAAAAAAATCTAAACTTATTATACCGACCCATTGACCCAGTGTAGAGTGCCTTTTGCAATGGTGTACTTTTTTAACTGTATGACATAGTGTAGTAAACTATAATATTTCTTGTAAAGGCATCCATTAAAAAACATACCTCAGTGGGGTCCTGAGGGTGAGATATGCTGCTGCACCATTGGGAATTATATTCACCTCCATGTAAAGCCCCAAACCTTACTGAAAAGTGCATTTTGATTTTTGCTGTTGGGTCCCATGTCTTTCATACAACTGGTGACACCCAGTAGATCATAGTTATAGATTGCAATAGACGCTTTCTCTATTGAAAGGACTTCCACAAGTGTTTGGAGAGTGCAGTTACATGTCTGAAAGGGTTGTTCTTGTCCATAACATTCATCACCTATCTATAGAATGAGAATACACCTATGAGAATAAGGGCACAAGTCAAACACCGGATTCCTGTCTATGGGACTGATAGTCATGGAACATCAGTCTACGCGCACAGCCTGCACTGGAAGATTTGGGGGCCACTGTTTTCATGATCAGTGGGGGGAACCCCAGTCATAACACCTTTGATCATACATGTATTACCTATCATAGGCTGCGAACACTTTAACAACTGATTTTCATTAAAGATTTTGGACCATTTGTCTTCTACAGCTGGTATGTCTTATAGGATACAAACACTAAGGGCCACATGTTATCACGATAAACTGCTCTAAGGTCTTAAAAATAACTCTGTGTTCGCACACAATAGCCAAACCAATCGAGAGCCCCTCTCATTTTTCCAGAGCACTATATGAAATGAAAGGGGTGCTCTTGATTGCTATGGGCGACAAAAAGTTTTAGACAGTTTTCATACATGTGGCCCTAAATGCTGTTTGGAGCTCATCCCGTCAAAGCATTTTTATAGCTCACTCTGTAGCCCCTCTTTCTGCTTTCCTTAATATAAAATTAATGTAAATGGACATCTTTACAACCAAACCTAAATTAAATGTACAGCAGAGCAGAAAGAGGGTCTGCAGGCTATCCCACCAGGGCTCCCAATAAGTAGAACAACCACATACTGTGCACAATTATTCAATGGGCCTCATTTATGAAAACTGTTGAACAGCTGAGGTTTCGAAAAATGCGTTGCCTCCATGGGAAACAAAGACAGTCTTAAGGGAATGTTCACACGCCGATTTTAGATGCGTGTTTGCATCCATGTTTTGGACCCAAACATAAATCTAACAATGTGCAGTGTGATTTACATTAGTTTCAATGTTTCAGATGCTGAACACCGATGCGTGTTTCATATGCGTCTTTGTCTTTTGGATCCGTTCAAATAATTGTCATGTCAATTCTTGAACTGTTTTACGCAGCAGACACTATTTAACTACTCATACGGCAAATGTCGGATTAGGGTTCCCGCAAACTTGACGTATATGAGCTCACGTCAGTAGCGATCTTGCGCGCTCAGAAGCGGACCGCCGCCGCAGATTCGCGGTCATGGATGGCAGCGAGCTATATTACCGCATGGATCATGCCGCATCACCCACGGCCGGACTCGTGGCTCCCGGTCCCGCGGGGGGGATCATTTAAACAACCCCGATGTCGCGACAATCAGTGGGGAAGTGACATCGCAGCCTGTGGGCAGCCAGTGATGACGCATCACTGCTGCCCGCGATCCCGGCGCAGTAACGGCGGGCTCACCGCCGCTACTGATCTCCTTCCTGACACCCCAGGATGCGGAATGCGACGCATCGGGGTTGTCTGGGTGACGTCACGTGCCCTCAATGCATGTAGGCAGGGTGACTGACAAGTTGCCATGGAGACCAGCAATACCATCTATAAAGCTGTGTGGCTGCTCTCATATTGCAGATGAACAGATCTGACTGCCATCGTTCATGCTAATTCCCCCCCGGGGGAAAAGTGTAAAAAGTGTGAAAAAAGTAAAAAAAAAAAGTATGTTAAAAATAAAGTAAAAACCAAAACACCAAAAAATAAAATAAAAACACGTACAGCGCCCTTTTTCCCTTTAGCAAAACCGCTCCACTCGCCCCCAAAAAAGATCAAAAATAAATCAAAGTACCATATTGGTCTATAACTCGACCTTAGTGCGTAGCGAACCCACCCTATAAATCTATCCTATGTTTATTAACCACATACAAGTGATACGCTGTAAAAAAAAAAAAAAAAAAAAACAAAAAACAAAACCGTCACCAGAATTGCAATTTTGTTCATTCCCGCCCAGCACATAAAAATTAAGTAAAAGAAGTCATCAAAAACTCTATATCAACCACAAATGTGATGCCAATTTAAAACCGTCAGTTCATCCCGCAAAAAAAGTCCTTACACAGCTCTGTATACGGAAAAATTAAAAAGTTCTGGCTATTAGAAGATAGCGATGCATAAATATTGTTTTACACAATAAAAACACTTTTTTTCAAAAAAATTGTGCTTTCAAATAAAAAAAAACTACATAAATTGGGTATCACCGTAATCGTCTCAACCCACAGAGTAAAACTAACTTGTCACGGATACTGCACGGTGAACGCTATTAAAAATAAAAATAAAAAACACTGCTAGGATTGCAGTATTTTCTTCACCCTGCCTTCCAAAAAACGGATTTAAAAGCGATCATAAAGTCTTGTCCCCCCAAAAATGTTACCAATAAAAACGTCAACTCATCCCGCAAAAAAAAGTCCCTATACAGCTCCATAAACTTAAAAATAAAAAAAGTTATGGCTCTCAGACTCTTACTTATTTTCTAAAAGCAGTAAAACAATAAAAAAATATACAAGGGGTGGCGTGGCCAGCGATGTGAGGAGAAGGACGTGTTTGAGAGGAGCTCCGTCCAGGACTACACTTTGCCAGCAAAATTAAGGAGAAAAATGGGCAGCAGAAGAGCGAAAAGGGCGGCCAGGGCATCCAGAGCACCTGCAGCAAGAGGTCCGGCCATCTCTAACTACTTTGCCCCACTCGCGGGCCTGCTGGACTCCCCGCCATCTTCCCGCGCCTCATCCCCTGAGGCGCCATCTTACCTGGCTTCCTCGGGCCGTGCTCTGAGTCCCCAACGGCACTCGGCGACCGGACGGCGAACAGAGGATCCTGCTGCACCGCAGACAAAGCAAGACCGTAGCCCGCGTCTCCTGCCGGCAATCCTGGGGTCAGCCGCGGCCCCAGTACCGCAGCAGAGGACAGCGGGCTCAGTGAGTTCCCGGCGTGCGTCGGGAGAGGAAGAGAGGAGTCGAGTGCCGGACAAGCAAACGGTCCAGGAAGACACAGCCCCGGCAGTGGATCCCCGTGAGCGCCGAGGAGAGGGGAGTGCGGTGCTGAACCCCTGCAGGTACGATCCAGTACCCCGCTGTGCGGACATATCTGCGGAGAAGCCGACAACCCGGGCCTCGGGCACGGCTGCGGAGGGGGATGCTCAGGTGCGGGAGAGCCATGGGGGAGCAGAGGACTCGACCCCCCCTATTGCCAATGGGTCACATCTTGGGCCCTGCAGACGCACACTCCAGAGAACTGACATATTCAGCATCTCCTGGGCAGTGGGCTGCGGAGCCCCCCAGTTCCCTACTACAGCAACCTCTATCAGGGACAGCACCCCCATCGGATGACCCTGCAGTGAGTCCAAAGGTGCCACAACCCGGGGGAGCTAACAACTTGCCCAGACACCAGCCAGCTAAACTGTATACCTCCCAGGAGAGTTGGCAGGCCGACCCAGGCCTGCATGGACCGGGATCCAAGCTGGCTGCTTCCAACTCAGAGGCACAGAGTCCCTCGCCCCCACCCTCCTGCACTGGGATCCGTCCATCAAGACGCCATCTTACCCCAAACGACAACTCATCACAATGCGACGTGGAGCTCAGCCTCAAACTCGCCCACTTGGGGGGGACATTCCCACTACACAAACCCTCAGCTTCCAACCCCCAACTGAAGTATCCATAACTGGGGACCAACATGCTAGAATGCAGACTCCGGGTCTACCTCCTCCTGAAGAAGCACTTCATGCATTAGAAGCTCATCCGGAGCTTAAAGCGCTCCTCTCCTTAATTCCTACCAATAGCGACATCCAGAAGATAGCTCAGGATTTACGCCTCACATGGAAACAGGATTTAATTCCGGTTCAAGCCGATGTTGCAGCTTTACAAGAGAGGGTTACACAGGTGGAAAGTAATCGAACGTCTACAAAGTCCGCTATTGCTGCCCTACAAGTGTCTATGTCAGAACAGCAGAACCGAGTTACGCAGTTAGTGAACCACATGCACGACCTAGAGAATCGCAGCAGGTGAAACAATATTAGAATCCGGGGTCTCCCGGAGTCCATTAAAACAGGTGACCTGATCCCCACCCTGACGAAAGCCTTCAACTACATTCTAGGAAGACCGGAGATGACGGTGATTGAGTTTGACCGGGCCCACAGGGCTCTCCGCCCACAAAGTCAAGATCCTGCTCGTCCACGGGACATAATCTGCAGAGTACACAGATACACATTGAAGGAAGAAATAATGCGTAAAGCTCGGATCATGCAGAAAATCGTCTTCGATGGTGTGCAGATGGACCTGTTCCCAGACCTATCCAGGAGAACCCTTCGTCTTTGAGCCTCTGTCAAACCGCTGTTGTCGCTATTGCAAGACCGGGGCATCCCTTATCGCTGGGGGTTCCCTTTCTCCGTTCAGGTCCGTCACAGGGATAAGTCTCTGATACTCCGTTCTCCCTCGGATCTCCCAGCCTTTCTAACTGCTCTCGACCTCCCTGAGATGACCCTCCCGGATTGGGAAGCAACACTGGTGATGAACTTCTCCACACCACAGGGACTGCCTGGGGCTCAGCGCGTCCGATCTGCTGTACTCGAGTGGTCAAAGCCTCAAAGACCTCGTCGGAGTCCGGGCAGCCCTGAATCTTCTCCACCCAAGAGACTTCCACATCGCTGAGACCACGGACTATGGTCCCGACACACAGGTTTTGTCATGAGTATTTTTGTGCCGGGGTATTGTTATTGTATCTGATATTATCTTCTGTGATTCCGGGCTATACCCCAGATGAGTGTTTCTTTCTCTTACCCTCTTCTGCGCCAGCGACTATTGATTCATGTTTGCTATTGCTGGTAAATACTGACTGGTTGGAGGGGGGGATTGGGCGTGCGCTGAGTGTTATTTGAGAGGTGCTGCGCCCAATCCTGCCCCCCATCTGGACATCCATTAGATTTTTTGCTCCTGGGATGTCTCCAATTGTATGACGTTTCTTTCTTCCACATATGCATTCCCCATCTTGGGTATGCACCCCCCATGCCCCTGGGGAGCACTGGCCAGTCTTTACGATCCTCTGGCTGATGCAGTTACTTTTCTGCTCATTGTTTGGTGTTGGCCTGCTTTGTATAAGCCTTTTTGTTGAATGTTGGGCTGGTCGTCCTATCTCAGACCCACCTGGTCTCCAAAATCGGTCTCACCCCCTTTGTCGCACTAGTTTCTCGGGTACTCTCCCCAGATGTTTTCCTTTTTTCCCTCCTTTTTTAACTCCTAATGGCTAGTATTAGGATAACATCCCTCAATGTAAAGGGATTCAACGTGCCCGAGAAACGTGCACAGGTACTCTACTATCTCCACAAGCAGAGGTCACGCATTGTTTGCATACAGGAGACTCATCTGCTGGCTACCCACATCCAGGGTTTCCGGAATAGGTATTTCCCTGCCTGGTACCATAGCAGTAACCCGCTCGCCAAAACAAAGGGGGTCGCGATATTCTTTCATAAATCATTGCCGGTTCAGGTCCTGGATGTTCTGTCGGATACTGATGCGCGTTATCTGTTTGTCAGGTGTGCTATTCAGGGACGCACCTACACGATAGCCAACATATACGCCCCTAACACAGGTCTTCCCTCTTTCTTCTCTAAAACATTAGATGCCCTCACGGGTTTTGCCCAGGGACAACTTATTCTTTGTGGTGACTTCAATCTGACGCTAAATCCATCAGTGGATACCTCGAGCGGTCGCTCTACCATGACATTGAGTTCCCTGGGCAGGATCCGTAGAATGCTCCGTGACATGCAACTGATAGATGTCTGGCGCCTCCTCCACCCTAATGATAGAGACTACACTTTTTTTTCATAAATCTTATAGCAGGATAGACTATATACTCCCGGCTCACTCCTTACTCCCGCAGATTTCCCACTCTTTCATTGGAAATATCATACACTCAGACCACGCTCCAGTGCATTGCGACTTAATTCTTCCCCACTACAATAAGCCCCCTTTTTCCTGGAGATTGAACGAATCTCTGCTGTCTGACTCAGTCTGCCTCTCGGATCTAAAAAAAGAGATTGAATCTTTTCGTCAGGTACACTCTGACGACGACACTCTCCCCCAGATTAAATGGGAAGCTTTAAAGGCGGTCCTGCGTGGCGTCCTCATAAAACACGGGGCAAGACTTAAGAGAGAGAGGTCGCACAAATTGCAAACCCTCTTGCAGAGACTGAATGATCTTGAAGCTGTCCATAAGTCTACGGGACTGGAGTCAGACCTCAGAGATTTGATACTTACCCGCCACGAGGTCCTGCAGCTAATGGAACATAAGCATAAACGCTACCGCCAGCTTTGCTCCAGTTCCTTTTATACATGGAGTAATAAACACGGTAGGTGTTTGGCCCGGGCCTTGCATGATAAACGAGCCTCTCTGTTCATCCCCTCCATCAAAAGCTCGAGTGGCCGCCTGGTTCACCTTACCAGGGAAATCCTGAAAGAATTCCACTCATACTATACAGGATTATACAATCTCCCCCCTTCTGATGGCGCTGCGGGTCCAGGGGACCTTGGGGTAACTTTGCAACATTATCTTTCCTCTACAGCCCTTCCCCCACTAGATCCTCAATCCCTCGCCTCCCTGGAAGAGCCGTTTGGGCCGGAAGAAATCAAAAGGGCAATATCGGGGCTCCCTACTGGGAAGAGTCCGGGCCCGGATGGCTACACTGCTATCTTCTATAAAACCCTGGTGGACGAGCTCTCGGTCCCACTCTTAGAAGCTTTCAATGAAGTATCTCAGGGCTCTTGTTTCGATCCTGCTTTCTTACAGGCTTTTATTACTGTAATTCCTAAGGAGGGTAAGGATCCTAACCTATGCCCAAGTTATCGTCCAATCTCCCTTATAAATATGGATGCTAAACTCTTCGCCAAAATGATTGCACTTCGACTTAACCCACTCCTGGATTCGATTATACACCTAGATCAGGTTGGGTTTGTTCCCTCCAGGGAGGCGAGGGATAATACCTTGAAAACATTCACCATCCTTCAACATATCCATTCTATCAATCTTCCCTGTGTCTTACTCTCACTGGATGCCGAAAAGGCGTTTGACCGGGTTGACTGGTCTTTCTTGCATGGGGTACTGAAATCTATGGGCCTGGGACCGGCAATGTTAAATCGAATATCTGCCCTCTATCACTCCCCTCAAGCACAAATTCGAGTAAATGGGGAGCTCTCTTCTCCATTTGTGATAGGCAATGGTACCAGGCAGGGATGCCCTCTGTCTCCACTGCTCTACATATTGGCAATGGAACACCTCTGCAAGCTATTAGAGCGGATGAAATTTTATACGAGGTGTCCGAATTGCCGGACGACAAGTGAAGTGTTTGGCATTTGCGGACGACCTGTTACTCTACCTTACAGAGCCCCTGGAGTCATTACCGGCAGCAGTTAGAACCCTGCAACAATATGGCTCCTTTAGCCAGCATAAAATTAATATGTCCAAGAGTGTAGCTTTAAGCTTTTATGTACCGGACGACCTTCTGCGACAGTTGAGGTCCTCTTTCCCCTTCTCGTGGTCCACGTCTTCCTTCAAATACTTGGGGGTGCATATCCCTGCACGTATGGAAAAGCTATATGACCTAAATTTTGCACATATGCTCAGCGCGTTGAGTTGTGATCTTTTGAAGTGGGATAAGAAGGATTTCAGTTGGATTGGGCGTATTAACATTATAAAAATGAATGTCCTCCCACGCCTTCTTTACCTATTTCAAACCGTCCCAGTAGTGCTGCCTAAGCCTTTCTTCATGGCCCTCCGCAAATTGATTTCGAAATTTGTATGGGCCCAGAAACGCCCAAGGCTGGCGTATTCTATCCTCACTAGGCCCAAGACAGAAGGTGGCCTCGCCCTCCCCGATCTCCAAACATACTATCTCTCAGCAACAATGGCCCGAGTTCTGGATTCTTTCTCTACTGTATCTAAGAAACTTTGGGTACAGCTTGAGTCGCTAATATACGGGGCCCCAGTGTCAGCATTACCCTGGCTTCCAGCTACCTATCTCCCAAAAAAAACTTGTTGAGCGTGTTCCATTGGTGACTTTGGTGACTTTTTTCCATTTTAGTTTGTAGGAAATATCCATCAAAAATGACTCTGTTTAGCCCAGGAGGCCCATGTACACCTATGATAGTTAACCCGACAGTACCAAAATCAGTGAAAGCGGCGCTGATTGGGATATTGAGGCTTTCCCCGCCTTCTATAGTTTTTGGGAAGGTGCTTACTGAGACTTCCATTAAGTCTTACCAAGAACTTGTGGGTGACACCACAACAACAAACTTCTCTAGGTTTACTTTCTACCAGCTTAGAAGTCTATATGCTGCCCTCAAGTCCCCACTGGACTTACACAGGCCCCTTATGCCGTTTGAGGAGTGGTGTCTGCAGGGCTCCCCTGGGGCACATGCTTTGTCAAGGATCTATGGCTTATTACAGCCCCCTACAGTGGGTGAGTTTCCCTTTCAGGCGAGTTGGGAGAGGGAGCTGGGAGGGACCATCGAGGCAGAGGACTGGGAGAAAATATTCTTCCTCTCTCACAAATCATCCGTCTCAGTAAAGGCCCAGGAACTCCATTACAAAATTGTCACGCGCTGGTACAGAGTTCCGGCACTTTTACATTCTCTCTACCCGGGAGTTACTAACATATGTTGGCGATGTCAAGCAAATGTGGGTACCATGTCCCATATCTGGTGGGGCTGCCCTGAGATTCAGCCCTTCTGGATACAAATTTTAGAGCTTATACACTCAATTACAGGGCTGAGGCTCCGGAACGATCCTGCTGTTTCAGATCCCTCTCCCGACCTACGTCCTCAGGTCCCATCTTATCTTATTTCTCCTCCTGGCAGCAAAAATGGTCATCCCGAGATTATGGAGGTCTACAGTGAGGCCGTCTGTCTCCTCTTGGCTGCGGGAGGTCCATGTTCTACAGCGCATGGAAGAGCTTAGAAGCGATTCCCCACAATTAGAATTAAGACATCTGCAAATCTGGGAGGACTGGTTAGTCTTCTGTCAGTCTGATCTATACAGATCCTCCTTGTGAGGGTGCCCCTTTGTCGCCCCCCCCCCTTGTGCTCACCTCGTGCTTGTTGGGGATAGTGACGGCCGTATAAAATCTGCTTTTCTTTTCCGGTGACACCGACCGGCCCCTTTCTTTCTGTTGGGTTTATTGTTTCTTTTTCTATTACTTGTTGAGCTCCAGCCTGCTATACATTTGATGATGAATGTGCCTAATTTTTACAGCTTATTTAAACTAGGGGCACGAACCTGTGTATCATTGAATCTGATTATGCAGACTCTCCTATGCTGAAGGACTCTCAACGCTAGAGAACACATCCAGACTGATTATGTTTCAATGACTGTAAATCTTGGTCTGAATTTCGCTTCAAGCGTGTTTAAACTCTTTCTGTCGGATCTCTGTTACACATCTTCGTAATGTTTAGAGAGAAGGTGATCTTTGTTATTGAATGCAATGCGATTTATACTTGTACTCTTTTGAATAAAGCTCTTTTTTGAATTTGAAAACAAAAAATACAAATGTGGTATCGCTATAATCGTATCAACCTGCTTAGTATGTCATTTATACCGCACAGTGACCGCTGTAAAAAATAAAAATAAAAAAATACTACCAGGATTGCTGTATTTTGTACAAAATGCCTCACAAAAACCTTAATAAAAAGTGATCAAAGCATCATATGCCCCCCATAATGGTACTAATAAAAACATCAACTCATCTCGTAAAAAACAAGCCCACAAGCAGCTCCATATGCAAAAAAATTAAGAAAGCTATGGCTGTCAGAATAGGACAACATAAAAATGCAACTTTTTTATAAAACTCGCTTCTATTGTGTAAAAGTAATAAAACATAAAAAACTATATAAAATTTTTTATCATTGTAATTGTACCGACCCCATAGTAAAGTTATCCCGTCATTTATCCCGTATGGCTAATACTGTAAAAACAGAGCCCAAAAACAATGGCGGAACTGCGTTTCCCCCCTCCATTTCCATGGCCCAATGCTAAAAAAAAACTACGGAACACCTGTGCGCCCAAAATGCAAAATACAGCCGTAGATGAGATCCCTGAGGGGTGCTGAATCCAAAATGGGGAAACTTCTGGAAGGTTTCACCTGTTCTAGTACTTTGGGGGCTTTGCAGATGCGACATGGCCCCACCAATAAATTTGTGAAACACCTGTGGGGTCGAAATACTCACTACACCTCTGGATATATTCCGTAAGGGGTGTAGTTTCCAATATGGGGTCTTTTTAGGGGTATTTATTAAGTTTTGGAACCTTAGGGTGTCCGCAAACCTGAAATGGCCGCTAAATAAAATCATAATGAAAATGAGGCCCCAGAGTTCAGTAGGTGCTCCTCCTATTCTGGGGCTTGTGGTTGAGCCAAATGGTGCACTAGGGCCACATATGGGATATCTCTGAAAACGGCAGAATCTGGGGAATCAATATTAAGTTGCAATTCCCTGATCACATTTACCGTATTCTTGTCAATAATGTATAGATATTGAAAATCTGCAAAAAAAGTGAAATTTTGAAATTTCACTTCCACTTTGCTTTAATTCCTGTGAAACACCTAATGGGTTAATAAACTTCCTAAATGCGGTTTTGAATACTTTAAGGGGTGTAGTTTCTTAGATGAGGTCATTTATGGGGTATCTAACATACAGGTCAATCAAAGTCACGTTAGAACTGGACTGGTCCCTAAAAAATGTATATTGCAAATTTTCTTGAAAATTACTACTAAATTTCTAAGCCCCCTAATGTCGTAAAAAAAGACATTTAGAAAAATAATGCCAAACTACAGCAGACATATGGTAGATGCTAGTTATAAAATATTTTGAGTGGAATAACTATCTGTCTTACATGCAGACATTTTTGAAGTTTGAAATTGGTAAATTTTTCAAAATTTTCACGATAATTTGATATTTTTCACAAATAAACAAGCATTTTTTGGACCAAAATTTCTTACTACCTTAAAGCACAGTGTGTCACGAGAAAACATTCTCTGAATTACATGGATAGGTTAAAGTGTCAAAAAGTTATTCTCACATAAAGTGCCACATGACAGATTTAAAAAATGGGGCTCTGTCAAAACTGGCTCCGGCGGTAAGGGGTTAAAATTATAGGGTGCGTTTCTGCTGCAGCCAAAACACATCCAAACACGCACCACACTTTAGGCACGTGTTAGGATGCATTTTATGCAGTGTTTTTCAATCTTTTTTTGGATTGAAAAACAGTGTGTGAACATACCTTTTCTATTAGTTTCCTAAGTGAGGCCCAATGTGTTCTAAAACAGTGGATGGTGCAAAGATGAAGCCCGCTGGCATAGTCAGTCAGTTCTAAGAGATTGTAATCCAATGCACCGCTTTGTAACAAACCTTCTTCACATATTATCAGATATCAATAAAAATCCTTAAGTTAAAATCAAGTCATGGAATTATTACCCTTGTCCTACAAAATAGCGTTTTTATCAGCCATATTGTATGTTGGATATTCACACAATGCAAATTTCGGCAGCATTTCGCATTGTATTTTGTTCACTCTAATACGAGGAGATGTGCACAAGTGAATTTTTACCTCCATGGCTATTTCAGTTCCCTCAGAAACTGACTGTAAACAATTTCCTGGGGCGTTTGTTCAATGAAAAATAACAGAGGTTTTCACAAAGGTCAGCAGTGCAGTATTTTCCTGTGCTGCCGACGTTAAAAAGCTTTTTTTATCTCAAGTAAAGTCTGAAAATTAGGGCTTTTGTTTTGGGATCAGATAAGAAGTCCTTCGAGTTTTTGGGAAAAGCTAATCTAATCAATTAATCTGAAAAGCCAACTTTAGCTGTAAAAGCAGGAGCTTATGCAAATTAGATGAACAGGGAGTGACAGAGAATTCTTTCAGCATTTTTGAAATGTGGGGAGCAAACCCCTTTAAAGTTAAAAAATCAAGTCATGGAATTATTCCCCTTGCCCCCTTGCGTTTTTAATTTTCAGCCATCATGATATGTTGGGGTATGTTAACCGGCCCAAATTTCGGAGGATTTTCAATTGTTTTGCACTAATTACGAGGGATGTGCACCATAGAGAACTATGGATTACGCCTCCTCTCCCCGTTCGTACAACATGATCGAATTGTGCGCGCGGGGAGATTAGTGACATGTCAATTACTTGTGGCAAATACACGCCACGAGTAGTGCATGTCAATGGAGCCAGGGGGCTGCTGGCCCCCCCGCGCCGCGGGAGTACGCAATGATCAGCCCGACTCCCAAGTCACCCGGCGTAATTGCAGCCATACTGTTCGCGCCGCAATAACACCGAGTGAACATATTCTTATCAATGTGTGATAGGTGCAGGTTCCACCTCTGGACAAGCTCCAAAACATCTCTGTTTTCAACGGAGAGGTGGTCGACAAGGGCCTCTTTAAATCAATGGGAGTTCCAAGGAGAGTTGAGTGTATTGATGACATCCTAGCGATATGTAATCATTGTCTATGGTGAGAATACCCCTTTAATCATAGTTCTATAAGTTAGAACCCAAAAAGAGGTTCAAAATGGGTAAGTGACACATGTGACACATTTTAATGGGATGGAATAAAATGAGAAGAAGCTTTTTTATAAAGACGAATGCTGGATTACAATCTTGTAGAATTGCACTGCTGACACCAAGGGTGTTTTCATCTTTGCACCATCGACTGTTTTAGAAAACATGGACTGATTGCACATGTAAGTGGCTAGTCCACTTTTTATGGGACTTGATGGGTCTTGGGCTGACTCATCAGACAGCTAGGCTTGAAGCATGAGCACTAAAAATTGAGCAGCTGGAATTGTGTTGTAAGACATACCTGCTGCAGAAGAGAAACTGTCAAAAAATGTTAATGACAACCAATTGTAAATCTGTTTTATTTAAAAAAAAAATGCATATAGTGCAATAAAAAAGTGTCCATAGGTTTTAATGTCATTATTCAGGTATACTTGACCACTACCATCAGGAGTTCTATAGGAGCACTGGGGCTTGCACTTTTATGGAGGTCACCACAGCTGGAGATGTTATGGGTTCCATGGCACATCGTCAATAGAGCCTGAGAGCATTCAACTCATTCCTGCTTCTGGAAAGGCGTGAGCAGCCAAAGAACCCAGCGAGCCAAAGAACCTTATGCATGTGAAGATGGTCTTGGATGATTTTTTCCATGGACCTCACACTAATCTTGACACTTTGGGCTAGGTGTTGAATGGTTACGCAACGATTTTCCAAAATGGTGACCTCCACCTGCTGGATGGTGTATTCATCAATAGCAGAGTGGGGTCCCCCTTAAATTGGAGCTGTTTGCACCGATGTGAAATGACTATGCCAGATCTTGACTCCATCATATGATGGGGAATCATCACCATAAACCTCTTTCATCTCATCGGAGGCCTCCTTTGGTGTGCGGTCCTTCAGCTAAAGGAACTTGGTGACTGCTCTGTATCTACCGGGTCCATTCTCAAACCTGACACCACTTCAGCACCTATAAAATCAAGACCATTCTAAGTTCTGAGTTGCAAATTGGTACATAACATATAGAGACTTCTATCATTACACATGTGCAGTTTCAGCGTCCTGTGATAAATAGAAGTGGGTCAGGGGAAATCTTTAACGTACACCCCTCGTATCTTTCCTTTTCTACTACAGAAAGAGAGGATGCCTCACAGCAAATGCTACCTCATATTATCCCATTGAGTGTTTTGTTATTTCCTCTGGCAGGTACTTGAGTAAGTCAGATGTCTTTGCAGGTAGTTATTTTTGGTTGTTTTTACCACTCCATGCTTTTTACATACCTTACACCTTTTTCTTTACACCCAGAATGTGGGACAACTTGCATACACTAAGGGAGACACGTATGAATTTGCATGCTGCAGTTTTTTGGTGTATATCGCACCAAAAAACTGCTGGCACACTGTTCTATAGATGGCACAACACATTTTAATGCGGAGAATGCACAAAGTTTGATGAGAAACTGCCATACAAAGTTTGGTGCATTACACTCTACGTACCATACAAAGGTCGGTGTACTATACTTTCATTTATACTGTTGTATTATACACTCTATATCTTTTTAGAACTGGTGTGTCGTAGTCAAGTTAAAAAAATTGGCGCATGCAAATTCATACATGTCGTCCTAAATCTTTTTCTCTGTTGTGCTCTATGACCAATCTAACCAATATTGGTCACACAGCACCCCTTCCTATCTATTGTTGGTGGTGGCTGTCTTCTTTAAATAATTATATTACTGTGATCTGAGACGTGTTCCATTTTTTTATCCACTTTTCTGATTTATACTCCTGTGGTTATTGTTGCATGTTAACATTGCATCGCTTAATACAGTTTCATGTAATATACACAGGAATGCTATTTTTTTCAACAACTTAACTTAACCACAGAGTTACTACGTTAGATGACAAGGATGTAGATCTGTTAGATCTGTTAGGGCTTGTCCCCACAACGCGGTTTTTCAGACGGTTCTCGGTATTGAAAACCGGCTGAAAAACTTTTACACGGACCTTATAGAAAACATTTTCGGACGGAATATGAACATGTCTATGTGAAGGGGGAGAGATTTTCTCCACTAATCGCAGAGAAAAGCCACCCCCCTGCGGCTGTGTGCACGGCACGAAAACAGGACAGGTCGGATAAACCGACCGGTATTTGTCCTGTGCTGTGTAAACGGCGCCTTATTCTCATAATTTTGTATCTTTAATATATGACAGTGGAGTATGTGACCTTATACATAGATCCATCTCATTTGCTTTATGTAATTCTTGTGTTGACTCATATGGCAGTTTTATAATTCTTCAAAGCCACGTACAGATGTTACTTTGTGTATAGGTAACTTTATACACACCTCCTCCCTACTCTTTTAGTATTTGAAAACTTGAATAGACTTATTAGTAAGCTATATGCATTAACCATTCCTTATTGTTGGAGATTTTAATTGTTGCTCTAATCCCTCTATGGACAGGTTCCTGGATGCCTCTCAGGGGACTTTGCAAACTAGTTCTACTTTGCACCATATATTGACTGAACTAGCATGGACAGACTTGATTTTCAGCATTGCAGCAATATACTTATTTCTGTAGTCACACATATCATTGCCCTGAATTAATTTAGCAGTGGGAAAAAGCAATATGGGCTCTTATATTGTAGATGTTTCTATGAACCAAAGGAACTCCCAACCCACTCACTTGTGGTCTATAACTTTCTAGACCCTTTCTGCCAGTGTGAAAACCTCTTCTGGTTACATCTCTTTGCTGGGAATTTTTAGCTTAAAAAAGGGATCTGATTCTATCACAGGGATTTGGGCTTCAGCTAAATTTTCCCTCATAGGCCTGGGATTTAGAGATTAATAAAATGAGAACTAAAACTAAGGAATGGGAGAAGGTGATAAACATACATAACATACATAAGACGTATTGAAAATAGCAATACAGTTAAAAAGAATGTGCTCCTTAGTACAATATGCCAAGGCAAAATAAACATCCTTAATATATAAATAAATGATACTTGACCTGACATACTCTGTCACCATGGCCAGACAAAGCTCAGGCGAATTGTGCATTGGGCCGCGTGGTCTTGTTTCCTGGTGCACCCCTTGTATAACCTTTCCTCTGGCCGTGGTGACAGAGTATTTAAGGTCAAGTATCATTTATCTGTATATAAATATTGTTTATTTTGTCCTAACATATTGTACTGTGGGATTATTACCTGGCCTGATAGTTGAGAATATATACACACTGTATGATATATATTGGGGTGTTATCTGTATACTGTATGTTGAACTAAGGAGCACGTTCTTTTCAACTGTATTGACATTTTTAATATGACGTGTATTTTATTGATAATTATTAATAAAGTTATACAAATTTATTATAAAGATAAAAGTGTTCCTTGTTAATAGGTGTAAGTTAGCGATCAGAGATCATCTATATTCCGGACCATACAGAATTAAGAAGGAAATATTGGATTTACTTAGGAAGGTGGGGGTTTCTAAAGCCATAAAAATTATTTTTTGAACAGCAATGTTACTTTAAATAAGGTCAACAAACAGGTCGACTAATATCAACTTTGCATGAGTTTTTTACATTGTCTTCTAATTGGGGCCTTTTACTTTCATAAAGATGTATCTTCCATTTTAAAGTCAGTGGATCATTTTTATCAGTACTTTCTGATACTTAAAGGGCATTGTCACCGGTGGTCCCGCAGCCTCCCGGCCGGGTTGCGGGCTCACCGTGACTTCTGCCTCCTCTCCGCCTGCGGGGACGATCGGCACCGCGGTTCGAGTGCCGGGCCGCGGGCGCACTCGTTCCCCTGTGCGGGCAGACTTACCAGCCCGTGCTCCTGCTTCCGTGTGGCGTCCCTGCCGGCCGCGGCGCGCGTCCCCGCTCCTTAGGGCGCGCGTGCTACCTTCCTCTGATTTGAAGGGCCAGCGCGCCCCCAATTGGTTGTTGGCCGATTGCTGACCCTATTTAACGGTTGCACTTCCGGAACGTCCCCGCCGGATCTTTAGTGCCTTCTAGCCTATTGAGAAAGCGTTCTTAGTGTCTCCATCTTTACCGTGTACCGTACTTCCTTGCCTACGCCTCTCCTACTACAAACCTTTGCCGCCTGCCCTGACCTTATTGCCTGTCCCCGACTACGCCTCGTCTGACGATTCTGTACCTTGCCACTCCTTGGCCGCCATTGCAAGCAAGTCTCGCCAGTGGAAGCAACCTTTGGGAGTTGCCCGCCGCCCGCAAGTCCATTCCCGCTTTGCGGAGGGCTTGGTGAATACCGGGTTCTACTTAGACTCCACTCCCCGGTGTGGCTTACGCCATCGCTTGCTCTGGTCAGCGGATCCACTACCGACGTCGTGAAGCAAGATCCCGGGCCATGGATCCGCCCAAAGGGGCCTCTCCCGAGTGAAGTGGACCTTGCAGCAGTTGTTGCGCAGCGTTTGCAACAGATCGCGCAAAAAAGTCAGCAGATAGACCCGCTGACCACCATGTTTCAGCAACTACTGGCGAATCAACAGCAGCCGCCATCTCCACCAGTGGCTACGCCGCTGCCTGCTGCTCCACCTGCTGCTGTGGGCCCCAAGCTCCATCTGCCGCTACCCCTCTTTGGGACAGGAGCGACCCAGTGACTGCGGATCTGCAAGCCTTCCTCACGGACTTCCGCAGTGTTTTTGAAGAGACGGCACGAGCATCTTCTGCGGAGACTGCGCTACTGAACTTGCGCCAGGGCGAGTCCTCGGTCAGGAATTATGCCGTCCAATTTCCGTCGACCGGTATTTGTCCCTTGCACTGTGAACGCACCCAAACAGTGGAAATTTAGACTGGACAGTCTTGCAATGTGATATATTTATCATAGTGTAGATAAATTTGCTGCATGTTGTTAAATATAGTTTGTTTAGTTTTATAATGCAAACAGTTTATCTCATTGTAACACGCAAACACATACAGACATTTACGCACATGTACTCATAGCTATAAATGAAAACTGCTTACGCTAATATTTTGGGTGTCTAGGAGGTTGGTCAGAGCTGATGGAGGTTACTGACCAATGGTAACATTAAGGGGGGCTGACCCTGATATTTTAAACAGTGTTCCAAATAAGTACATTAACATACAAAAACCAGTTGAAAGTCATGCCCATACAAAAAAGGATATAATAAGGGTTGTGGGTAACCTAAGGTGTGGAACCTGGGGGTGGAGCCAATGAACCTTAGAGAAGGACAGACAACATGTGTCTGCCATGAGGAGGCCTATTCTAGAAGAATAGAAGACGACGGGTTTTCTAGCTACATTTAACACACATTCAAAGGGATTGATGTAAGGTATATTTGATGTATATTTTATGTTTCTGTAACATTTGTAACTTTATAAGCTTTATTGAAGAATGTAAATGAATCTCCATTTTTTATATATAAGAAGTGGTTGAGTCCTAATTGAAATAATATTTTGATGACCCTAGAAATGCATTAATATAAGCCATGATATTGTAAAGGACTACAACACATACATCTGTTATCTTGTCATTTAACAAAATATGTTATTTCTTACGTATATATTTCTTACACATTTTTAGACTGTCTAGTCTAGGTTTACATCATCTATTGGTTGACTTACTTTATGGCACTAATAGTGCCGAAATTTGGTGTATTCGTTTGCCGAAAGCTAAACTATGCCCTTTTTAACCCCTTAACGACCTTGGACGTATGCATACACCCAGGTCATTTGGGGGTCAATGCCCCTGGGCTTATGCATGCGTCCTGAGGATCGCACAAACTCTAAAACAGAGTTTGCTGGATCGCTGCGGTATGTCAGCTGTATATTATAGCTGACATCCTGCCCAGATCATTCACCCTAGAGCTGGGAGATGAGTATAGAGACAGCAGCCCTTGGTTTCACTATCGGTTTTAACAGCTCAGAGGGGAGTAAACACAGAGTGTGCAGGCAGCCAATCACAGCACAGGGGGCGTGGCCAGGGTGGTTTCTGTCTGGGGGCGTATCCCAACAGGCTGAATGAAATGTCAGCCAGCCAATCACAGTGCTGGTCGTGTCTGTGGGGCTGGATCCGGCCAGGGGGCGTGTCCCAACCAGCAGCAGCAGAAACAGAATACAGATTTACAGAAAAGCTCATATCTGCTAAACCAAGGGAGTGAGGTAATGCAACCTAATTACAAAAGTGCTTATTTTTACTGTCCCCATAATCTGAGACATGATCTTTGTAGCGATACAACCCCTTTAAAAAAAATTTGAAAAAGTAAAAAAAAGTGAAAAACCAGTAAAACACAAACACGAAAAATAAAATAAAAAAACGTACATCGCCCTTTTCCCCTTTTCAGACGCCAATCGCCCCAAAAAAGATAAAAAATAAATAAAGTACATATATTTGGTATTGCTGCGTGTGTAACGACCTTATAAATATGTCCTGTAAATTAACCCGCATGGTGAATGCTGTAAAAAAAAAAACAAAGTCACAGTATTGCGATTTTTTTTCTCAACCCGCAGCACATAAAATGGAATAAAAAGCGATCAAAAACTCATATAAATGCCAAAGTTGTAACAATTAAAACATCAGTTCATCCCGCAAAAAAAAAGTCCTTACACAGCTCTGTCTACGGAAAAATAAAAAAGCTATGGCTATCAGAAGATAGCGATGCATAAATATTGTTTTACACAATAAAAACTTTTTTTTTAAAGCGCTTCAACAAAAAAAAAAATTATATAAATTGGGTATCACCATAATTGTATTAACCTACAGAGTAAAACTAACTTGTCACGGATACTGCATGGTGAGCGCTTTTAAAAATAAAAATAAAAAACACGACTAGGATTGCAGTATTTTCTTCACCCTGCCTTCCAAAAAAATTTAATTAAATTTAATTTAAAACCAATCAAAAAGCCTCATCCCCCAAAAAATTATACCAATAAAAACATCAACTCATCCCGCAAAAAAACAGCTCGGTGCACAGAAAAATAAAAAAGTTCTGCCTCTCAGACTATGGTAATGCAAACACGTTTTCCTGTTTGAATAAAAGTGTTTTTATTGTATAAAAGCAGAAAAACATAAAAAAATATAGATATTGGGTATCACTGTAATCATAACGACCTGCTGAGTAAAACTACCAGTATTGCTCTATTTTGTTCAAAATGCCTCACAAAAACCCTAATAAAAAGTGAACAAGGCGTCATATGCAACAAATAAAAACATCAATTCATCCCACAAAAAACAAGCCCCTACACAGCTCTGCAGACTCTGCAAAATAAAAAAGCTATGGCTGTCAGAATAGGACAACATAAAAACACATTTTTTTAGAAACATATTTATATTGTGTAAAAGTAATAAAACATAAAAAACTATATAAAATTTATATAATTGTTATTGTACCGACCCACAGAGTAAAGTTATCCTGTCACTAATACTGAACGCGAATGCTGTAAAATTGAAACCCAAAAAAACAATGACGGAACTGCATTTGTCCCCCTCCTTTTCATG
The DNA here is from genome assembly GCA_025379985.1 of Phyllomedusa bahiana. NCBI lineage: Eukaryota > Metazoa > Chordata > Amphibia > Anura > Hylidae > Phyllomedusa > Phyllomedusa bahiana. The sequence goes on along the minus strand of JAODAL010002790.1, from coordinate 34,169 downwards.
GCCCAATGCTAAAAAAAATGATGGAACACCTGTACGTCCAAAATGTGCAATACACCCCTAGATGAGATCCATGATCAAAAAATGGGGCAACTTCTGGAAGGTTTCACCTGTTCTGGTACTTTGGGGGCTTTGAAAACGCAACATGGCACCCACCAAAATCTGCATTTCAAAAGCCAAATAGCGTTCCTCCCTTGGTTTGCCCTGCCAAAACAGCAGTTTACACTCACATGTACGGTATTGCCGAACTTGGGAAGAAATTGTGTAACATTTTGGGGGTGCTTGTTTTTCAGGATTCCTTGTAAATATGAAACATTTTAAGCTAAAATTGAAGATTGTTGGAAAAAATAAATTATTAATTTGCACAGCCTAATGCAAAAAAAATTTGTAAAACACCCGTGGGCTCTATATACTCACTACACCCCTGGATATATTCCTTAAGGGGCTTAATTTCCAATATGAGGTCTTTTTAGGGGTTTTTATTAAGTTTTAGTACCTTAGGGCGTCCGCAAACCTGAAATGGTGCCTAAATAAATTTGTATTAAAAATGAGACCCCGGAGTCCAGTAGTTGCTTCTCCTATTCTGAGGCTTGTGGTTGAGCCACATAATGCACTAGAGCCACATAGGGGGATATCCTAAAAACGCAGACTGGGGGATTTGTTAATTATAGTTGCATTTACTGGTCACATTCACATATTCCAGTGAATAATGGATAAAATATTGAAAATATGCACAAAAAAAGTGAAAATTTTGGAAATTTCACCTCCACTTTGCTTAATTTTCTGTGAAATACTAAGGGTTAACAAAATTCCTAAACACTGTTGTAAGTACTTTAAGGGGTCTAGTTTCTTAGATAAAGTCATTTATGGGGGTATCTAACATGCAGGCCACTCACAGCCACTTCAGAACTTGACTGGTCCCTAAAAAAATTTATATTGCAAATTATCTTGAAAATGTGAGAAATTACTACTAAATTTCTAAGTCCCCTAATGTCTTAAAAAAATAAAACGACATTTAAAAAATGATCTCAACCTATAGTGGACATATAGTAGAGCAGTTTAATTAAATTATTTTGTGGTAAATAATTATCTGTCTTAAGCACATAAATTTTAGAGCTTTCAAAATAACAAATTTTTCCAAATTTGATATTTTTCACAAATAAACAAGGATTGTAGTGGCCAAAATTTCACAAGAAAACAGTTTCTGAATCCCATCGATAGGTAAAAGTGTGAAAAAGTTATTCTCACATATTGTCACATAAAGTGACACATGTCAGATTTAAAAAAAATGGCCGTATCAGGAAGGCCAAAACTGGTGTCCTTAAGGGGTTAAACAAAGTCATGCCCCTTTTACCAAGGCCATGTCTTTTTTGTTGAACTGGGCTCAGAAGTATCTAGAAATTGTCTAAAAGGAATAATAAATGTGGTGTAAAACATGCAAGCCAGTATTTCGGAACACATTGGGTGACGTATCTGCGGGGCTGCGCCAGTATCCTGGGGTACTTTCAGCCGTGGTGTGCTTTTCAGTCGCAGCCCTGTTCTCAAGATGTATGAGCAAGTGAACTCCAAAATTAGGTGGATTTTGCACTGTCAGCGCCATTTTGTAACGCGCCCGAGATGTGGGGACGTTCTGGGGGCATATCACACCACAAATGCAGGATTCTACACATTTATGACTGGAGGACGGCAAAACAAGGTGCTTAACACTTAGGCCATGTTCACCACGGCCTTAAATGTGCCGTATTTCATCCTTAATTACGCGCCGGAGTGCGCAAAAATTACGGGCTTGAAAACGGCCCAGTCATTAAGTTAATCCCGTTCTAATAATGAACTATGGATTACGTCTCCTCTCCCTGCTCGGCGAATCCACCGGGCGGGGAGATAAATGACATGTGAATTACCAGCGGCGTATACGCGAAGTGCCGGCCCCCCGCTCCCGCCCCGCCCCCCGCCACACGGCGTAATTGCGGGGCGGAATTACGTTCCCGCAGTTACAGCCGGGTTGAACATAAGCCTTAAGTGTTGTCGGCTTTGGCTCTACCAATGCGTCTGTATGTATGACCTGCAGAAGAACAGGTTTATACATTCTGGCACATTCTTCCGACCGGTTTACGGGCGGAATATGAACATCTCAATGCGAAGGGGGAGGGCTTGATCTGCAAACCACGGAGAAAAGACATCCCCCTGTGACTGTGTTCACGGCCCGAAAACAGTGCAAATACTGGTCGGGCTTTCCGACCGGTATTTGCACTGTGCCGTGTGAACAGACCCTAAGAAATTAAATGAATGGGATTGAATCAATTATCTCTATTGGTCAATGAGATGATGCTTAAACTTTTGTCTGCTTTAGTCCTAACAAAACATAAAGATGACACCTGAAAAGAACAATCACATTTTCCCACTCATTGATGGTGTGGGGTGTATGTCAGGTAAAGGACCAGTGGAGATGATAATTATTACCTCAAGACTCTATGACATCAAAAGCAAATATTATTAGTGATGATAAAGTTCTGGGGGTTTTTTAGGATGTAATGCATCTTATCACAGGGCAAAAAGTCAGGGCTCCTATGAAGAGGGACACTGTGTGAATACTATTGAGTTCCACCTAACAAATAGCCCCCTCTGCTAAAACAGAGGGAAGAAAGAGAGAATGGTGCATCTGGTGTAGTACATTAAAATAATATTTTAAAACCTTAACCTAAGCAAACTCACTTTTTGAAATTGAGCACTATGAGCCACAGCTCATTATAATCCTTTCTGCGGTTTTCTAGGTCACAGTAGCATAGACATCTTTGCCATCAATCCAATGCCAAAATTAATGAATGTTTTTCCAATAAAACCAGAAAAGGACAACAAGTCCAGGAAGAGTCTTTTCACAGGACTCTCCCACCAAAAGCTCCTCCTTTTTGCATGTTACTTGTATCAATAATAAAGTACACATGAAAAAACCAAAACCATTATTAGTCCATGAAAGTGCTCTATGCAGGAGCATGAAATGCGTAGTAGTTTTATGGAGCAAAAATCATTTCTCTTATTTGTATTGGTTTTGTTATTATACTGTATGTGCATTGTTGTTGTAATATTTCCATAAGCAGTTTGGCTGAAAGAGCCTGGAATCTTTAGATGGAGAGCACTGTAAAAACACCATGCCCAGACATGATGTCCTTCCCTGGTTTCATTGTTGGGTTCCATGATTCTAACTACCTCATTTGACCACAATTCTGGATTCCTTCATATCTTTAGACCCCCTCCCTTGTACTTCGTAAGTTGCATCTAAAATCTAAGCTTCCCACAGAGATGTAATGAATCAATGGCCTGTCACTTCCCTCCAAAGGACATATTTTTTGGCATCTCAGCTGCAACATTTAGTTAGTTAGGGGACTGTAGCATTTTCTTTATTACATAGATTGATCTTGGTTGTCTTTGGTAACAACAATCTGGTTGTGTCAGCTTTACAAGGGTTTTTTCTTAGAGCGGTTTATTCACTAAAATGATTAGCTTTCAACATGTAGGGAACAGTAAATGAAAACTTTTAATAAATACACTGCTCTTTTGAAATTGTCCTGGTCAGGAGACAAGAGAGGTTTTTATCTGCCCTGAGTGCACACACGTCTTTAGGTTACCGTCCATATCTCCCTTCCTAATTAGACAGAGAGCTGGGAGTTATGTCACCATGGTCGGACAGAGCAGAGTCTTTATTTCCAACAAGATTAGATTGTTTACCTTTGATAAGCACTTGTTTTCACTCTTTGGAGCTCTGTAGCTTTGTTTATTACAGATTAAAACTCCTTCACTTACGTCACTGTAATGCTTAGATAGATAGATAGACCTAAATATGTTAATCACTGCTATAGAGCCACCCACAGCCTGACCAGGCAGTATGAGTCTGAAGCTGCCTGTGACTAGTGAAACTAGCACCCCCCCCCCCCCCCCCCCCCCCCCCCCCCCACCCCCCCCCCCCCCCCCCCCCCTGGTGAGAAAACCCCTTTAAGATGTTCCTTTCCTACGGTTTGATTCACAGGATATGTTGGAAAATTCAGGTCTTGCAAGGGAATAAAGGTATCATGCTAATTTGTCACAAAGAAAGCTAGTGATGGAGATAAATTTGTCTAAAGAAAAACTGGCGTGGTTTTAAAGTAGTGTAGGTATTAAAGGGGTTTTACTTTACGAGGGACATTTCTGGCATGGTTTTGTCCTTCTTCAGCTTTCAGTGTGTTCAAAAGGGGGCATGTATGATTTGTTTGAACTGCATATCATGTGACCCAGCAGACTTATATAAGATATAAATGACCTATTTGTGACACATCTTCTCAACCTAAGTCTACTTACTGTCAGTGATCACAACTGGCTATTGTTTTGGGGTGTCCTTATCCTTTTTTTTCTATTTTAATATTTGTACCTAATAAAAATTTTACTTTTTTAATTTTTTGCTCTCATGTGCTTTTTGTTGTTACTAGTGTAGCTCAGTGGCTAGCTCTTCTGCCTTTCAACATAGAGGCCCTAGGTTCAAATTTCTGCAGGAACTAAACATGTGGCTTTTCTCACTGCCTCCTACCATGATGATGTTTCTGTATTTCTTATTCAATTATTTGCACTTTTGCTAAGTTACTAAGATACAAAGGACAGGAGTAGAATGACAGCACCTTGGTTAAACATTTGCTCTGCAGTGAGTGTGCGTGATTACTAAGCAGGGAAGAGACTGACAGTAGGTGATGTCTGAGCATATGTGGCCGAGGAGCTCTCCTCAGAGGTCATATCCCTTAGAGAAGAGCTGTACACTATGGATCATTAGGAAGCATCAACACACCCAATCTCTCTCATTTTAAAAGTTTTTCGATACGAATTTTTAATAATGATTAGTGTTGAGCGTTATTATCGACAAAGTTGAAATTCGGCACTGTTTTTATGTTGATCGGATTTTTTAGAGTCACGCGATAATTTAGGTTAAAATCTGTGCATCATATATTAATATCGCGGTCATTTTCGGCGCTTCCTGTCATTTTGGCGGCAGCAAATCAGCCTTACAGAAGTAGAGCAGGGTGAGATTGTGTGTGCGACGTCATGACTGGGATGTGTATGGTTGCGATTGGCTGGAAAAATACATGACCTCGTTTTACATAGAACTGCCTTCAAGTTCATGATCAGTGTCTGTCAGCGGTTCATAGCCAAAAAACACACCAAAAAAAAAAACCAAAAAAACCAAAAAAAAAAAACCCCCCCCCAAAAAACACCCCCCCCCCCCCCCCCCCCCCCCCCCCACTAGGATGTGCGCTCAGTCTCTGTCACAGGCTAACAGCAAAATTATCTATTTCTTCAAGAGAAGCTCTACTGTTAGCTGTTGATCCTTACAACTTAGTTAGATAGAGATTTGAAGATTTTATGTAGATAGTTGAGAATTTTAAAGGAGCTCTTACCGCTGTAAAGTCACGGGGGAGAACTGGGGGGCGAGGGGGGGTGGGGTCCACGGGCGAACACAGACAAGCTACTTTATAGAATACTGGATATAGTTCACCAAGACCTTAGTGTTAGTGACAATTTTTTTGCACTGCAATAGCTTCATTATTAAACAGTTTTCTATTGAATATTTCCTGGATATTGGGCAGCCTGAACTTCATATTAGGAATACACATCTTTCTAGTAACTGAGGTCTATTTGTTAGTGTGCAATGCTCCAACTTTAATTATCAGTATAGATTTCAGATAGGTGTTCTTTTTCAAATTTTGCCCATTCCAGCTTTGTGATATAGCCACCTTGCTGTTAAATTAGAAATCCAGCAATTTGGTAGTCAGCACAGGTTGGTTAGGTGCCAAAAATAACCTTTATATCCGAATACATTTCAGATACGTGTTTTTTCACTTTGGCGCACCCAGCTTTGTTCATTGAGGCACCTTGCACTTAAATGTGAATACAGCAATTTTGTAGTCACAACAGGTGAATTGAAAGGTGCCAAAAATACCCTTTTATTATCCGAATTACATTTTAAAGATACGATGTTTTTTCACTTGGGCGAAGGCCAGCTTTGTTGATTAGATTCTTCATTTGCAGTCTAAATTTGGATACTGCATTTTGTAGTACCACAGGTGAATTGTTAGGTGCACAAAAATAACATTTTTTTTCAGATATACATTTTAGATACGTGTTTTTTCACTTTGGCAGACTACAGCTTTCTTCATTTGAGGAACCTTGCACTTAAATGTGAATACAGCAATTTTGTAGTCAACCACAGGTGGAATTGAAAGGTGCCAATATATACCTATTAATATCATGTATACATTTCAGAAGGTGTTTTTTTCACTTTGGTCAGTCATGCTTTGTGATAGATCTACTTTGCAGTTAATTTGAATTCAGCAACATTTTAGTCACCACAGGTGTAATGATAGGTGTCAAAAATTTCACCTTTTAATATACGCTATACATTTCTGAAAGGTGTTTTTTTCCCTTTTGGTCAGTCAGCTTTGTGGATAGATCTACTTTGCAGTTAAATTTGTATCCAGCAACTTGTGTAGCACACCAAGGTTGATAGGTGCCATAAAATACCTTTTATTATCAGTATACATTTCAGATACGTGTTTTTTTCACTTTGGCGCAGGTCCAGCTGTGTGATAGAGCACCTTGCAGTTAAATTTGAATCCAGCAATTTCTGTTTGATTTGTGGGGTTTTTGATGTATAGCTGTGATTTGCCGATACTTTTATTAAGAGGGACTTTCCTAACTCTTACATACCTTCTCATAATTTTTATATTCTGAACATGGAGCGAATTCAGGTGGTAAGCGAGCAAAAGAGGGGGGTTAGGACATGGAGTAGAGGTACGATAGAAGGTGCTCCTTCCCAGTGCTGGGACGACAAACACGCATGACAGCGGATCGTTCAGTTGCAGGGCAGTAGGCCTGGGTCATCGCTGGGTCAGGGCCTGTGAATCTCAGTAAAGAACTGCGTCGCCAATCTGTTCTTCAGTGGTAATGCACCTGCATCAGAAGTCTTACCTCCTAGTCCTCCAGTCACGGCACATATGTCATCATCAGCATCCATCCTAACATGAAGCAGCCCAATGTAACTCGTGTACCAACACTTGTGGATAATCCATTTTTCTGAAGAACCTCTTTGATGACAAAATAATGCGGTTGGGTCAGATGCATGTTAAAAGATCAAGAGGCCAAAGAGGATGATTCTTCATCTGCTCTGATCGCCCAGTTACTGGTGCCAATCAGAGGAGGAGAAGGAAGCCGGTCAAATTCGGCAAAAATTCCCGGGCGGTCGCAACCCTTGACTCAGGGGGGTTCCCCCTTGCTTTGTAGCCCGCAGATCACTGGTGCAGAATGTCAGGACGGGACAAAGTCACCTGTGTTGATGATGATGATGACGCCATTGCGATCCATCGTAGTCTTTTCTGCCGAATAAAAAATAAACTGAAAACACTTGCTTGCAAGCGGCTTCATCACTGGACGAGGAGGAAGACGATGGGTAGTGTCAGTACGGGTCCGCCTCAAAAAGGGAGTGGGCGGTGCAGAAGTCACTGATATGATCCGCCCGCCACAGGTCAGCGGGATAACTCCGCTGCTTGTTATCGCCGCTCAAAAAGGTCCAGGACTCTCCAAAGGCCTGGGCCTTCTTTGAGCAAGCCTCTGATTCACCCAGCGATGTTCATATGCCGCCTTTGACGTTAACGCCTAAGTAGAGTGCAAGAAAATTAGGTGGTAACCACACAACTTGTCTAGTAAAATTGCAGCGAATGCATGAGTTGAAATGGAGGCACACACTTGGCCAAAAAAGGCCAGACCGACGCCGGGCCTCCAACCCTGTCACACCCTCTGTCTCGCCTCCTCCTCCTCCGCCACCACCAAGCGTTCCTCAATTGCCCATGTATTCAGAGTCATGATCAGGGATCTGCCTCCGCTTCAGCCTCCCACGTGCCCGAGTACCACCAGCACCACACAGAGACCCATCCTACCCTGTTATCTTCAGCCAGTTTGACGACCTGCACGCCGTACAGCAAGCCAGTCTAGCAGCCAGCCTTCTGTCTTCCAGGTTTGGGAGCAGAAGAAACACTTTATACCCAAAACATCCCAATGCAAAAGCCTGAATGTCGGCTTGCCAGGCCTTTTGGCTGGAAATGTTGCCTTTCCGTCTGGTGGACCACCAGATGGGTTCGCCATGTCATCGGCTCTTGCTGCCCCCAATACCAGATGCCGAGCAGCATTTCTTTGCCTGTAAATCCGTCCCTGCCTGGACAGCCACGTGTCCATCTAAAATTTCAAGCGCGTTGTCTGCATCTGTGGCTCGGAAAAGTCCATCTGACCACCGACCATGGACTCGTAAGCACGGCCCAAGGCCGCTATTCTCTGTGACAGCTCACTGGTGAGCAGGGTGGATGTCTCTGGGGGGTGACGGTGGCTCTCAGGATCGGCGCTCGATCTTCACTAAACTGCAGGGATGGTCGCAGGGTCTTTCACATGGTCCTCTGGGTGGCATCACGTGCCAAGAGTAAACAAGGCCGTGTTGAAAATTAATCTGTCTTGGAGACATCCTCACACAGGTTCAGGACCATGTGGATGGATCTCCGCAACGAGGGACCGAGCGCTGGCTGGGTGAACAAGGGATCTTGTGCCATGGCCAAGGTTGGTGCTTCACTAACGGGCGAAAATCTGCTGCCGCCCTTAAGATCGGTAGGCTGGAGCAATCCCTTGCTGGCACATGTCAGAACTTGTCGTCAAGAAATTTCTAAAGAGCTAACCGGGTCTGGACTTGCCTGCTGAAGAAGGACTCGAAGTCTAAGTTTTGCACTTCCGCCGTTCGCACCTTGCTTCGTCCCGCTGCTGCGTTGCAGCGGTCAGCTCGCAGCCTCCCGGTCAACCGTCTTCATTGTTGACGTGGCAACACCCTCTGGAATTCCATACCTCCCAACATGCTTCCGGCGATTGTGGCACTGCAGTGCAATGGCCATTACCGCAGTACGATGAAGTGACTCATGGCCTGACAAGCAGCGGTGCGGACCTCGGGGTGTTGAGCCACCGAGGTGGATGGCAGGTGAAGGAGCTTTGCACCATCCTTGCCAGTTTTGAAGCAAGCCACCAAAATGGTCAGTGCGGACAATGCCCTTGTCCAGCCTGAGCAATGTGGTGATCTTAGTTCTGGAAAGATCGTTGGACACTCTGAAAAACAGGTCCGCCAGCGGATGAGGAGGAGACGGACTCAGATGCGGAACACGGAGCCTTTCTTTCCATTCCAAATCCCCCCAAGGCCCCAACAGTTTCACATTTTCATCGGTCTTAATTAGGCAGTGGTTCGTTGTAAAGAGCTAGTGCTAGGTGGCGAATCATATCTCAGGGTGCATCATCTCAGGCAAGTCAGGCTGTGTTGAAGCTGTGCGGAGGAAGCGGAGGAGGTGGAGGAGGTTTTCCTAGGACTCGACGTTACACAACGTCCCGCCTTGGAAAGAGGTTGGCGCGAATTTGAGGGGAGGAGGAAGATGAGGAAGATACAGTTCGCTAGTGCCCCTCGACCCAGAGGGCTTGGGAAATCAAGGGCTCCATCTCTCACATGAGTGCTTGGATGCTCCATGTCTCCAACATTGATCCTGCATAAGGCCATCAAAATGAACAAACTGTTACTGGTGGGCCACCCTCCTGGATCCCCGGTACATAAACAAAATCTGCACTTTCCTTCCACCAACCCAAATAGAGAGAAAATGCAGGAAAATGGAGACCTTGATGATTGATCAACTGGAGACATATGTTACGTCTGCTTCACATTCATCAATGTCACAGGTGAAACAACATCAGCGACTTGGACAGCAGTAGAAGTGCCAAGTAGCCGTAGCGGCAGCGAGCAGCAGCAGGACAAGGTGGCAGAAGCCTAATGGGTGACCTCTGGCAATCTTTATTTCCTCCTCACCAAACGCATGCAATGCAGGGCACAACATCCAACACACAGAGATACAGCTTAAGATCATGGTGCGACGAACTATCGCGTCTCAAACACCGATGTTTATTTTTTTTTGTTTGTGTTCGGGACCCTAATAGGACTTCTGGGTATCCAAATGGACGAATGGGCCCGAGCTCGCTCGCCACGCCATAAGAGGTGTTGTCCTGCCCAAGCAGCCAGCGTCATATTGAGCGGGACCCTTCAAGCACAGCTGGAGGAGTCACTTACAGACCAAAGCATCCGACTTTCCACAGATAATGTGGTTCGTTTTGACTTTCATCAAGATGCCATCAGGCCTGGATCTATGGTTGATGTTGTGGACCAAATTGCCGAGGTCAACACGATTTAGTTGCCGGTCTACTTCACATTCCTCTTCAAAACAAGAAATGGTCATCTGAAATATTTTTTTTAAATGATTCATTTCTGTACTGCAATTTTTATCTCCTTTTCCAAACAGTTCATTTTGCTGGTTTTGCTGTGAGGAGACTGTAAAGACAGCAATGGTTTCATGACAACACCGTTTTCCATTTACTACCTTTATCTTTAGATGTTTTCGCATTGTCAATGGTTTTTGAGGTCATGTGATGTGAGTTACAGCTATTTTTTATGGTTCTTTGGTACAGAAATGTGGCTTTAAGTGGCATTCTCCATCACAATTTTTAATAGTGGCTTAGAAGTCATATTTATAATTTTTTGGGGTCATGTTGCTGTGAGATACAGCAATAATTTTGGTCCTTTGGAACAGAAATGGGGCTTTTAAGTGGCATTTTCACTACATTTTTAATAGTGGCTGAGAAGTCATATGTATTAATTTTTTTGGGTCATGTTGCTGTGAGTATACGCAATAATCATAGTCATTTGTACAGAAATGTGGCTACAAATTGGCATTTATCCCTCACAATATTTAACAGTGGCTGAGAAGTCATTTTTATAATTTTTTGGGTCATGCTGCTTTGAATTGCAGCAATACTACTGGTCCTATTCTAAAAAATTTGTTTCTATACAGACATTTGTTCTTACAATTGGCAAAATTGGCTCAAGGGTCATGTTTGAATTTCTTGGGGGCATTTTGCTGTGACATGCAGCTATACTACAGGTCCTATTATAAAAAAAATGTTGTTTCTAAACAGACATTTGTTCTTCACAATTGCTCCAAAGTGCTCAAGGGTCATGCTTTCGAATTTTTGGGGGCATTTGCTGTGACTTGCAGCTATTACTACAGGTCATATTATAAAAAAATGTTGTTTCTACAGGACATTTGTTCTTTACCAATTGTTCCAAAGTGGTCAAAGGGTCATTCTTTGAATTTTTGGGGGCAATTTTTGCTGTGACATGCAGCTTAACTACCTGGTCCTATTATAAAAAAAGATTTGTTTCTAACAGACATTGTGTTCTTCAACAATTGTCAGGAAGTGCTCAAGGGTGATGGTGCATGTCGAAACAGGAATAGGTAGGACACAGTTAATGGACACATTTGCAAAATGTACTTGTTTATTGCAAGATCTTTAACATTGCTATCAATCCCTGTATTGAGAAAAACCATTTAATACAATAAAAAGAGAAAACAAGACATCGGTGGTTTCAACATACGATTTTAAATAATGTGTTTTCTAGAATTAACACTACTAAAAAACTTGCATGTACAAAATAGCTGGTAAAAAATTCCTATGAATTGTACAAGGGAGGTACAAGGCAAAACTTGACCAGATGTTAGGTTATTCAGAGAGACATGGAGTATGGAGCATGGACAGAGAAAAAAGTACAGAGACAATATCCTCAGCACGTTGAGTATAAATGAGAAAAAGAATGCCAAGAAAAAGGCACCTGGGTGGAACAGGGCGTTAACCACCAGTATTTCCCAAGTTAAGCTCCAATTGGTCCGACTCATACGCGAGGGGCAAGCGCTACCCAGGTCAGGGTCAGTTTTATGTCCAGTGAAATTAAAATGGTGGTTGAAAGACTACTTTTTCCGGCACTTTTTAATCTGTGGGTCATGTGATTTAAGGGTCATGCTTTGTGAGTCAGAACAGGGATAGTCTATGTTCCAGTTCAACTAAAATGTGGTGAAAGACTCCTTTTTCCGGGCACTTCTTAAATCTGGGGGTTATGCACAGGTTTGGGGCTCATGGCTGTGGCCACAGGACAGGTATAGTCATTGTCCATGTTCAACTAAAATGGTGGTTGAAAGATCCTTTTTACGGCACTTTTAAATCTGGGGGTCATGCAGGTTTGGGGTCATGCGCGTTCCAGACAGGGATATCAATGTCCAGTTCAAGTAAAATGATGGTTCAATCATACTGCCTTCTGGCACTTTTTAATTTGGGGTCATGCAGGTTTAAGGTCATGCTGTGTGCGAGACAGGGATCGTGAATGGTCTGTGAGTTTTTTTATGTGGCCTTTTTATAACCCTATGTGTGTTGGCCTAAGATGTAAGCAACGTATCCATTTGGACTGTTGGATGTTAATTCAGCTTCTCCAGCCCTGTTTAGGTGTAAGGATTGAAGGTGTTGGTTGCTCCTCCACCATAGACCCTTAATGGTCATCGGTGATAATTATCATCGACCATCGAATAATTTATTGGTTATTGCCGTTATCGACCATCGACCCGATGACGATAGTCAACATAATCGCTCATCACTATTATTGATGAATAGTGAAAATGTTTATTATTTAATTTCCAAACTTCCCACATCAATTTTACTTCGTGGTAAAACCCTTTTAATAAAATTCACTCAATCATTATAGATGACTACTGTAAGAGTTAAAAGAAGAACATTCTTTACACGACAGGCATTTTTACCAGTATCTGCAAGTTAGACAGACTGTTATGGAACATTTAAGACATTCCTGTCTGTCCTTGGAGTCAGCTTAGTTGTTTGACTTTGTGTTCACACAGTTGACACCAAAAGCTGTTTTTTACATCTACACAAAGGCCCACTTGCATATGAGCTGAAGTGTAGACTCTTAAAAGCTAGGCATAGATTTGGGACATAAAACAATCTGGGAGATCCCAAAAGCACAGGAAGGAAATCTGCCTCACAGGCTGCACCTGTGATCTTGGATACACGGATACTGATATATACTCTTTTCTTCTTAGCCATTTTTATTTTCTGATTGTAGATTTTTTTAATTCTGTTGTTTGTATATGACTATGATGCAGCCTTCTTGGCTTCTTTAAACAGCATTTAGAAAGAAGCTTTACATCATCCTCATGGGCATAGGAGCCTGTTAACAGGAGCAGACCCATGGACTTCTATATGAGAGCTTTCTAGACACGCTGTGTGAGCTGGGAAAAGTCACTGTGCAGGGATGGCAGAGGTGGAGCTGTGACTATCTCCTATTGTGAATGGTGGATCCTGTGTTATCACTTTTCAGTGTAATTCTACCTTTGCTGATAATAAGGAGACTGCTGTAAAGTTTTCTCTACAGTACAGGAAGTGACCTAGCAGCAAAAGTGAACACTTGAGGACTTCAGGATTTTTAAAAAAAATTTTGATAGGGATATGGAAAATAAAAAAATAAAATAAAAAAAAATAACCAAAAATTCTTAAAAAACGTGTTTAACATAAAAACATAAGTTAACTCCTTAAACGACCGCCCACCGACTTTTGACGTCGGCTGGTGCAGGTTGTTTGTAAGCAGTGACTTCCTTTGGCGTCGCTGCAGACACCGGAGTTTGCGGCGCCCGGCGCCGCAGCTACGCTGGGAACGGGGCTGTACTACACAGCCCTGATCCCAGAGCATCTCCTATGAGCACCGGGAAGCGGCGGAAACCTCCGCTTCCCGGTGCTTTAACCCTTTAATTGCGGCGGCAATCAAAGGGTTTCCCTGCTCTGTCGGGTGATCGGAACGCCCAGTGACCTGACAGAGCCTGGGGAACGGCTGCACAGTCAGCCCTGGGGACCTAGAGTGGACCCCGAGCTTTCTGTGTAACAAGCCAGTGATCAGGACAGATTGTGAGCTGTCCTGATCACTGCCTGTGTCAAACTGACACAGATTATAATGTATTAGCATATATGAATATGCTAATACATTACCAAGTGTAAAAAAAAAAAAAAAAAAAAAAGTAAAAGAGTTCACCCTTCATGGGATTTTTTAAAAAAAGTAAAAAACATAAAAAGTGTAAAATAATAAATAATAAAATAAAAATAAATATTTAATAAAAAATAATTGTGCATATATTGCACACACCAAAAAACCCGACGCATATTAGATATCCACACGACTGTAATAACCTGTACAATTAATCTAACAAGTTAAGTGTGAAATTTGAATGGTGTAAAAAAAAAAATTAAAAAGAAAAATTTTAAATTAAAAACCAGGGCTGTCTGTGTAAGAAGCCAGTGATCAGTGCAGACTGTGTGCTGTCCTGATCACTGCCTGTGTCAGACTGACACAGATTACAATGTATTAGCATATATGAATATGCTAATACATTACTAACTGTAGGGGGGGAAAAAAGTAACACAATTCTGCCTTCATGGGATTTTAAAAAAAAAGTTAAAAACATAAAATGTAATAAAAAATAATTGTGCATACATTACACACACAAAAAAACCTACACATATTAGATATCCACATGACCGTAATAGCCTGTAGAATTAATCTAACAAGTTATTAAGTGTGAAATGTGAATGGTGTAAAAAAAAATGTAAAAAAAATGTAAAACAAATTCTGCAATTATTCATATGTGAACTTAAACTATACCCCCATAAAGTACAACTTGTCTCGAATAAAACGAAGCCTCATACAACTGCGTCATTGAAAAAAAATTAAAAAGTTACGACTGTTGAAACTCAAGGAGACAAAAAACTAAAAAAATGTTCTGGTCATTAAGTACTTTTCAGGCGTTCGGATTAAGGGGTAAAAAAAAAAAGTTAATTTCTGATGACACATTCCCTTTAAAGGGGTTTTCTCAATAGGCTGTTTAACTGAATCACAAGCAATTTTACACTCACCCTGTCTCCTCAGACTGTGGGTGGTTCTATAGCAGTGATTAGCATATGTAATGTCTCTGCAAGTAGTTGTTGTAGTTGTTACATTGACAAATGCAGGAGATGTTATCTTTTCAGTAAACACAAGGTACATGTGTTCTAAGGGCTGAAAACAATGGCTTATCTGTAATCTTGTTAGAGATTATTAGTTTGCTCCAGAGCTCAGTCCATAGATGGGCTCTGCTCTAATCAATAACAGAGTTAAAGTAATTTAACTGTACCTTCCTATTGAATGCCTACTTTGTAGTGAGAAAACCCCTTTAAGGAATAGCTCATGTTTTTTTATTCTCTACAGAGTTTATCAAATGAATCAAGGCTTAGAGTCTCAGGCTATGTCTACACTGCACTGGCGGTTTTTTTCTGATGCAGGACCACGTTTTTTGTCTTGTTTTGTGCAAAAACCACGGTCGCTTTCATTTTTTTGACGACGCACATACAATTGTATTGTATGGGAAAGCGCCAAGAAAATTAAAAGCACCAGCGTATGATAAAACATGTTGTATAATACACCGGCACCAGAAGACGAGCAGAGAAAAGACAAGCTGTGGAGACTACAGTTCGTTTAGGTCTAAAATTCACTCTTTTGTCCATAGTAACCTATTGGCAAAAAAATTAGTTTTAGACCTAAAAGGTTCATACATGTGGGCCTTAGTTTTTTAAAAGCGCGAAAATACGATCGTAAAGCTGTGCAGTGGAGACATAGCCTAACTGTTCTAAATGCTAACATTTTTTTCTAATTGAGAGTTTATTGAATAGTTTTTGATAACGAGTACAGAATAAATACTAGCAAGTACAAAGAGTGCAGACATAAACAGATTACGTGAATTCCAAGCATCCATGTAGCACAAGGAGAGAGGAAAAAACCTTCAAGTGCCAAGTATCTGCTATGAGGAAGAGTCAAATAGAGGGAGAGGAAGCATTTTAATAGATCACCTGTGGAGATGCACCAAATTACACCATTTTTAGAAGAGTGTGCAACATCTGTTGAGCCCAGTGTTTTTAAATCCTATTCCCAGAGATCTGTTTACTAGTTCTATGTGAGAAATTAGTAGCCAATTATTACCATCATTTAGTAATATCTGAGGCTTTATTTAAAGGTGTATAACTTTAATGCGAATCTCCAAACTGTCTTACTATTTATAAAAGAATTATCCCCAGTCCGCTGGGTCACTTCGGTCTTCTGTTTACTGTCTTCTACAGGTGGATAGGAACGTCACTGCTGCAGTTGTTGATTGGCTGCAATAGTCACATGCCACTAAATTACATCACCGTTCGGAAGTAAGCAGCTCTGAACGGTGATGTAATTGAATGGCATGTGATCACTGCAGCCAATTAGCAGCTGAAGCAGGGACGTTCCTGTCTGGAAATAGAAAACTGTATACAGAAGACTGCAGAAACCCAGTGGACTGGAGAAAGGTGTTAATGTTTTTGTTTGTTTTTTTTGGGGGGGAGAGGGGTGGGCCACCTGCAGATATTTGTCTTTTAAAAAAAATGTAGGTTTTTTTTCATATCCGTACTGAATACTCAGTTTAGCTAAAAAATCCAAATGCTTTATTAACATAACACTTCAATTGTCTGTATATTAATACTGGGTAAGACATTAATATTATTAGGAATAAGTTAAGCCTGTAAATCTTTAAAGAACTTGTACAGTTCATATGAAAAATAAATAATAAGCGCCGATTTAAAAAATTAAAAAACCTGTACTCAACTTTAACGGGCTCTCTCCAGTCTTCTGTTTACGCTTCTTTTCTTCTGAACAGGGTCCTCACCACTGCAGGCAATCACGTGCCTTGGTGTATATCACTGTTTGGAACTGCTTTCAAATGGTGTTGTAAGCGAGTGGCACATGACCCCTACAGCCAATCAGCGACTGCAGTGTTAATGTTCCCGTTCGGAAGAAGAGGAACATACACAGAAGACGAGAGAGACCCAGTCGGGGAAGGGAGGCGTGGAAGAGGAATCTTTTTAGTGGGGTGGCAGGCGCTTATTATTTATAGGAACCAGCAACCCCTTTAAGGGCAGGACAAAAGGATATGTGTTTTTTGTTTTTTTAATCTTTTTAATAATTATGGAATCTTTTCTAGTCAGGATTTGCTCCACTCAGCTTTTACTACTTAGTCTCAGCAATCTCAAATCCAGAATGCCATATTACATGCATTGTTTTTTAAGTGTGACATGTAACCTATCTGATATGAATTCTCTGAGTTGTTATGGAGTTGGAGAAGTATTAATCTGGGAACCGGAGTAAAAGGGGTCTCTAGTATTCACTCTTTAACCTTTCAATCCCTATACAGGGTTCTGGACTTTTGTTTTAGGGAACCCTCAGGTCACTTATCTTCTCTTTTCTCTAGAGTAGTCTCTGATAGTAAAGCTGATGTAGCTAAGTGTGTGGGGGCGGAACAACCGCCATAGCAGCTGCCCCAGGGAAAGCAGGACGCTGCCCCAGGGTATGGAGGTTTGCCCTTAATCCCCAGGTATGTGTTGGTTATTTAACTGTTTGCACATCCATGGGAGATAAAAACTTTTGCAGAGCAGGGAGACATCAGTTTCCTGTCCCACCAAAACTTGTAGGCCATAGGCTTTATTAGGCCTACAGCCAGCAAAATGGACTTACTTACCAACCTTACTGAGACCTTGCTTACCTACCTACCTGGGGTCTTATCTGCCTACCTATCTGGGGCCTACCAACCTGAGGCTTTGCTTCCCTTCCTGAAGCCTTGTCTATCTACCTACCAAGGGCATTGCATATATTTCTAACTGGGGATTTATCTTCCTGTTCACCTACCTGGCCTTACCTACATAATGGGCAACCTATCTAGCTTAACCCCTTATCGACATGTGATGTATGAGTATGTCATAGCGCTTTGTAGCAGAATCACATCAGTGGGTGCCAGCTGCTAATTATAGCTAACACCTGCTGGTAACATTATGGGATAGAGCCGGCTCAATCCCGTGCTATTTAACCCTTTAAATACTGTGATAGACATGACCGCAGCATCTAAATGAATGAGAAAAGGTGCTGCGCACTGTTCCTCACTCCAGTTGGAGTTCCCACGGTGAAATTACGGGGCCCTGATCGGTTAACATTGCAGCTGGAAGCCTGGTGAAGGTTTCCAAAGCCGCCATGTTTTCTGTTTTACTAATGAAACCACCATATTTGTATTACAATGCAAAAGACTGTAAAAATGATCAAGCCCTCTAGTGGTGAAGTAGCCTAAGAGGACTCAAAGTTACAGTAAAAAATAAAAAAAAAGTTATACAAGTTCAAATTACCCCCTTTTGCTATTTTTCAAATAAAAGAATAAAAGAATAAAAAAGTTATACATACTTGGTATCACCATGTCTGAAAAAGTCCAATCTATTAAAATATAACTTCATTTATCCTGTACAGGGCCGTCCCTAGGGGCGGGCAGGACGGGCGACCGCCCGGGGTGCCGAGGGTCCGCTCACCCGAGGGGGGCGCTGCGGCCGCCCGCCCTGCCCGTCCGGAGGAGCCCCCCCTGACTCTGCGCGGCTGTTATGCGCAGAGCCAGCAGCTGCCAGTACAGGGGAGGAGGCGGGACGGATCGTTCCCGTCCTGACTCCTCCCCTGTATCAGCGTCGCAGGGGGCGCACAGCTTTCGCCGCGCCCCCTGTGACGCTCAATCTCCTCGGCTGGCAGCTCTGCCGCCGAGGAGATTCCTGGGAGCTGCGTGCAGTGTAAGCAGCGTGATGACGTCACGCCGCTTACACAGCTCAGCAGCTCCCGGAGCTGGACGCGCGGACCGAGGTCTGGTAAGTAATTTTTTGTTATTTTATAGTTACTTACAGGGGGGGCATCACTGGCTACAAAGGGGGCATCAGTGGCTACAGGGGGGCATCAGTGGCTACAGGGGGGCATCAGTGGCTACAATGGGGGGGCATCAGTGGCTACAGGGGGGGCATCAGTGGCTACAATGGGGGGCATCAGTGGCTACAATGGGGGGCATCAGTGGCTACAGGGGGGGCATCAGTGGCTACAATGGGGGGCATCAGTGGCTACAATGGGGGCATCAGTGGCTACAATGGGGGGCATCACTGGCTACAATGAGGGGCTTCACTGGCTACAATGGGGGGTATTAGTGGCTACAATGGGGGGGCATCAGTGGCTACAATGGGGGCATCAGTGGCTACAATGGGGTACAACAGTGGCTACAGGGGGGCCTCACTGGCTACAATGGGGGGCATCAGTGGCTACAATGGGGGGCATCAGTGGCTACAGGGGGGCATAACTGGATACAATGGGGCATCACTGGCTACAAGAGGGGCATCTACTGGCTACAGGGGGGCATAAATGGCTACAAAGGGCATCACTGGCTACAATGGGGGCATCACTGGCTACTAGAGGGGTGTCTACTGGCTACAATGGGGGAATCTACTGGCTACAATGGGGGTATCACTGGCTATAAGAGGGGCATCTACTGGCTATAAGAGGGGCATCACTGGCTACAGGGGGCATCACTGGCTATAAGAGGGGCATCACTGGCTACAGGGGGCATCACTGGCTATAAGAGGGGCATCACTGGCTATAAGAGGGGCATCACTGGCTACAGGGGGCATCACTGGCTATAAGAGGGGCATCACTGGCTACAGGGGGCATCTACTGGCTACAATGGGGGTATCACTGGCTATAAGAGGGGAATCTACTGGCTACAGGGGCATCTACTGGCTACAGGGGGCATCTACTGGCTGCAGGGGGCATCTACTGGCTGCAGGGGGCATCACTGGCTACAGAGGCATCACTGGCTACAAGGGGGCATCACTGGCTACAGGGGGCATCAACTGGCTACAGGGGGGCTACTACGTGGCTACAGGGGGCGTATTACATGGCTAACGTATGAGGTGCTATAGATGGGGAGTTTGTCTAGAGATAGGAATTGGTAAAGAAGTGCTGATAAATTGAGGAGTCTTAAGATGTTTGTTTTGTAAATTTTACAGTGAAGAGTCGGGAGTAGTCGTCATGGCATCTGGGACAGATGGAAAAGAAGAAGAAGAGAAAGAGAACAACTCTTCAGAGACGTCTCCTGTGAGTCACTAGATATGACTTTACTGTAATTATTTATATGTCTGCAGAGCCTGTGTACAGCGGGTATCAATAATTGTATGTCACTGTATGGGGTAATATTAGTTGTAGTATAATGGTTATATCCGTAATGGTCAGTTTGTATTATTTAGTCACTATGTGCTGGTGATGTGGTCATGGTGTGGTGGTATTATTCAGTCACTGTGTGCTGGTGATATGTGGTCATGGTGTGGTGGTATTATTCGGCCACTGTGTGTTGGTGATATGTGGTCCTAGTGGTCTTGGGATTCTGGTTGGTGTAGCGGTGTTATTTGGTAACTGTAGGACTATGATTTAGTAGTTTTATACGTAGCACATTGTGGTAAAGCTTTTTGTATATTTTGGCTTTGGTTTATGGTGATGCACTGTGGCTCCATATGTTACAGGTGGGAGTTGGGGGGGGGCTGAAATTTCTTCACCTCGCCCTGAGTGAAATTTGGCCTAGGAACTGCCCTGATCCTGTACGCCGTACACCATAGACATAAAAAATTTCAAGTATCAAAATAGCGGTTTTTTGGGTCATTTCACGTCCCCTAAAAATTGTAATAGAAGAGATCAAAAAAGTTGCATGTATTCCAAACCAGTACCAATAAAAAGTACACTTCAGCCCACAAAAAAAACGGACCCTCACCCAAGTCCATAGATAGAAGTTCAAAAAAGTTATTGGTCGCAGAACATGGGGCCCAGGCAAAAATTTTAAAAGTAGGAAATGTTTGGATTTTTTTTTACGGTCCCAAAACATAACAAAAACCATAGATGTTTGGTATTGCTGGATCAACTTGTAGAATACAGATAACCCATCACTTATACTGAAGATTGAAAGCTGTAAAAATAAAACTCCTGCAAACATAGTGCAAGTACGTTTTTATCAAATCTTGCTCCACTTACAATTTTTTTGTGGTTTCCCAGTATATTCTATAGTATGGTGAATGATACCATTAGAATTTACATATTGTCCCGTAACATGAATGCCCTCATTTTTCTATATTGGTGGAAAAATAAAAAATATATGGCTCTGGGAAGGTGGGGGGGGGGGAACGAACATGAAAAAAAGGCTGCAGCTGGAAGGGGTTAAAATTGAATTGGGGGGCTATGAAGAGCCGGGTTATCTTCAGAAGCGGACCTTCTGATGTAATGGTCCACTTCTGTGGGGAGGGCTGCAGTTTTTGGTTTTATCTGGCTAATTATGAAAAAGGGGGAGTCATGATTGACATTTATGAGTGACATGGAGTCCTCTTTTCTTTCATAAACATCCAAGGTAAAACCAGGAACTGCAGCATGATACTATAAAGATGGGAAAGTCCACAGATATTGAGCCTCTCACACCCTAAAAACACCAAGCCCCAGTGATAGCAATGAAAAGGCAACTGTCAGACACCACCATTACTAACAACAGAACTAAATGGTAAAAAAATAATCCCAAACAGCAAAAAAAATATTTTAAATAAACACTCCTGGACAAGATCCTTTGGGCTGCACAATATGATCCTAGAGGGTACAGGTCACAGCCGCAGCACAATCTCAAAGGGAGTTGGTCTTTTGTTTCCCCCCACCCACTCAGGAGATTGTGCCTGTAAGATGTTGCCTTTACTTCCTCTCTTGACCATCCACTTCACCATTACGTTATGTGCTTTAGTGCCAATACAAAATATCCACCCATGACCTTCCCCTTGCAACCCCACCTATCACTCCATGGGAAGTTTGTATAGAGGTGGAGAACAGGTAGAGATATGCTGGCAAAGTGAGGATATTTGTGTGGATATTCCTACAGGGACAAGTTGTGACTGGTAGAAGTGGTCATGGTGGTGTGGTCCAGATGGAAAAGAAAAGGGAAAGTGAACCACTCAACAGAGAAAACGTCAACTGTGAGTCATTGGATGTAACTGTACTGTAATCACTTATATGTCTGCAGAGCTCCTGTGTAATGCTTGTATATACCACTATATGTTTACTGTATGGTCGTAACATTGACTTTTGTATACTGATCTTTATTCAATAAAATTAAAGTAGTATTTTTCAGTCACTATATAGTGGTATTGTGTGGTCATGTTCTGGTGGTGTTATCTGGTCCTTTTGTAGTAGTATTATTGGTAATGTCGGTCTTGGATTTGTTTGGTAGCAGTATAACGTCAACATAAATGGTGAGGTATTTGCTCCAAGCTTTATTTTGCAACTGTATGGCTATTATTAAGAGGTACTGGTAAATGTTCATGGTTGAGGGGTAGGAAGTATTGGTCGGCACTTAGTTAGTAAACTAGTTGGGTAAGGAAACAAAGAAAGACCAGCAAAGGGGTCCTTTAAATAGGCTACCTATTTAGGGCACTGATGGAGGAAGCACATCTTCAGTACTGACTGACCTCATGAGAGACCAGAAGACAGTATGGAATGCCCGGCAGAGGAGGAGGACATTGGTGAGGAGAGAAAGCAAGAGATGTGTGTGTGGGTAGATGATAGAGCTGGAACATAATAATGTCTATTTTTCTAGCCCAAATCAAAAGTGGATCCAAAACTGAGGAAAACTATAAAGAAAAGACTTAAATCCCCCTTATTATTGTTAGAGGGGTTGTGGAGCAACTGGGAAGGGGAAATGACACACATATGGAGAAGTATATATAGTAATGAGAACATAATTCATCATAATATAATTAAAAACAAATACATACCTTACCAAAAATGAGTCCAGTGATGGGTATGCTCCATTTTTGGTTAAGTATGTATTTGATTTTGATTATATTCTGGTGGATTATGTTCTCATTACTATATATACTTCTCCCTATGTATGTTAATCTGCTTTGCATAGATTTCTATATTATGAAATCATGCCAGTAATATGGGCAGTGGTACTGTTTCTTTATTTTTGGATGTTCATTTTCATCTCGTTTCTATGTTCCAATAATTATTTATTACCATACTAATATCATTCTTATTTCTTTGTTTGGAATTTTTCAGTTAATTTCAGTTTGAGTTTATTTTTCCAACACATTATTGTATCTGGTGGTTGCGATATTGCCTTTATAACTTTTTGTTAGTTTTGTCTTTTACAAAACACAGACAAGCAGCAGCTTCCAGACGTCTTCCTCCTATCTCCCTTGTACACATTTCACATCTTCAGGAGGAAAGAGGGCCTGGCTGTTTGCTTTCTCGACACCCTTATAGTTAACTTTAGAGAAAGTAACAGGCCATGCAATATAATGGGGCCTGTTCCTTTTTTGGTTAAGTATGTATTTGATTTTGATTATATTCTGATGGATTATGTTCTCATTACTATATATACTTCTCCCTATGTATGTTAATCTGCTTTGCATAGATTTCTATATTATGAAATCATGCCAGTAATATGGGCATGGTAAATGTTTCTTTAATTTTTGGATGTTCATTTCATCACTTTTCTATGTTCCAATAATTATTATTACCCTACTCATCTCAGTCTTATTTCTTTGTTTGGAATTTTTCAGTTAATTTCAGTTTGAGTTGATTTTTCCAACACATTATTGTATCTGGTGGTTGCGATATTGCCTTTATAACTTTTTGTTAGTTTTGTCTATACAAAACACAGACAAGCAGCAGCTTCCAGACGTCTTCCTCCTATCTCCCTTGTACACATTTCACATCTTCAGGAGGAAAGAGGGCCTGGCTGTTTGCTTTCTCGACACCCTTATAGTTAACTTTAGAGAAAGTAACAGGCCATGCAATATAATGGGGCCTGTTCCTTTTACAAAAGTAACATTACATGGGTATACCAGCATTAGAGGTTCAGCAGGTGGTGGTACAGCAGGCAAAGCCTTTTCTTTTATTTTTTGTGACCAGGCCGATGGAAACACTACCAGTCATACTGCACTAATTGTGACTTTGCTACCGATGCATTGCTGTAGCAGATGTGGGTCTGACATGGGGGTCTGACAAGGCTCCTAGGTCTGACATGCATATGAGCCAACTAAACCTTACCTAAGGCAGCAGAATACAAGCAAGCAGTTATACACAGCATTACATAAGTACTACAGTATATTATGTAGGTAATCTAAACCAAAATGAAAAGAAAATATAATAAAGTGTGAAAAAGTTTAATAAGAATTAAAATCACTAAAATCACAATTTTACCAATAAAAATGCATTCTTACTTAAAAAAAAATAACCTCCACATATTTAGCATACCTCCCAACTTTTAGAGATTACAAAGAGGGACATGCCCAAACACATGACATCACATCAGGCCATGCCTCAAACCACACCCAAACAAATTATGTCACACCAGCACCTTTAACCACACCCCACTTAACAGAATTATGCCCCACCCGTCCAGCAGACCAGCACCAACACAACAGCGGTTTTACTGGGTCTGCAAGTATGGACAGTATTTATATAAAGTAATGTATTGTATATACAGAAATCCATAGAAATAGCTGTAAGACTATGTTCTATGGGTGACACCTTTATATAATGGTCATACAGTGATCACATAAAACCGCTATACAAGGAGCAAAAATCGCCATACTGTTACTGACCAAACCAAGACTGATATTATAAATGATACTGTTATACAAAGATCAAATAATGCCGCCACATCATGACCACATATTACCACCACATAGTGACTGAATAATATCACCACATAATGAACCTGAATATAAACTGTTACTCTACTACCAATATTCCTGACATTCACTGACCATATGGGGGCTAGATACCAGTGTACACAGATTCTGCAGACATTTAAAGGGGTTTTGCCACGATTTAATGTTGATGTGGGATCCTCCAAAATGGGTATTTAACCACTTTTCTAAATATATGTGATTACAAAAAGTAAAGCCTCTGAGATCTACAGATTTCTTTACAAGCCCTTAGTTACTTAAAAGTTTGCATTAGACACAACCAGCTGGAGCTGAGGAGCTGACCTGGCCGCGCTTGCGTGTATGCACTTCTTATCTGATGACAGGGAAGATGAATGAGCTGGCAAGGGACTGTGGAGAAGGTGCAGTGTATGAGTCTCTCTGCTGTATAAAGAATCCACTGTTTTAATGTTATTATTTGAGTTAATTTTTGAGACGCTCCCTTATTCCTCACTCTCTGCTCACCACCTCCCTCTCCCCTGTGCAGAGTTCATGACTCAGCATGATTTGTTTATCCTCTGTCTGAGCAAGATAACAGGTAAGGTAAGTCACTTCATGGCAAAACCCATTTAAGTGATTACAATGCAGTTTCATTTAGTGACTCACAGATGATGTCTTCTCTGATGGGAGTCGTTCCCTTCCTCCATTCATTCCAGATCACCATGACGACTTCTCCTTGCCTCGTCTCTGCAGAAATATCTTAGACTCTGCACTTTTCCAGCACCTCCCATCAATTTCCACCTCTGTACAAACTCCCCAAGTGGTGATAGGGGAAGTAGGGGGAGCTATGTACCGATAGGCAATGGTTAGGGGGCTAGAGAGTGTTAGGTGAGGGTTGTATTTTGCATTGGCACTAGGCCGCAGGGATGGGAGAGGAGGTACAGCCACAGCTGACAGGCACAATCTCCTGGGAGGAGTCAGAGGACCAACCTCCTGGAGATTGTGGTGCAGCTATGGTCTGTTCTCCATCCCCTGCATCCCCAGGGAATCAGCCACGACAATCAGAGGTGCAGAGGATGGAGTTTAATATAATTGGATTCGTTAGACTATGTCGGGCAACGTTGCATCTATTTCTAAACTAAAATGGACAGTGAGGGCCAGCATTAGGGAGTGTTTATTTAAATAATTTATTTTTTTAATTTTGTTTCTGTGTTAATTTTTTTCCATTTAATTCCAGTGATAGTAATAGAGTAGTGATGAGCGATTGCGTCAACTATCGTCATCAGATCGACAGTCGATATCGTCAATTATCTAGACGATTTACGATAGTCGATAATAGATTATCGCCGATGACCATTAAAGTCTATGGGAGAGGAACAACACCTCCATTCTTACACCCAAACAGGGCTGGAGAAGCTGGAATTAACATCCACAACAGTAAACTGGATACATGCAAACATCTTAGGCAACACAATAGGTTAAAAAGTCACAGAAAAAAAAGTCACGACCATTCATATCCCTGTCTTGTACCACAGCATGACCCTTAAACCTGCATGACCCACAAATTAAAAGTGCCAGAAGGCAGTATGATTTGAACCATCATTTTACTTGAACTGGACATAAACTATCCCTGTCTTGGCCCCGCAGCATAAACCTTAAACGTGTCTGACCCACAGATTAAAAGTGAGGGAAAAAGGGGGTCTTTCAACCAAATTTTTTAGGATGGAATCCCACCAGTCTTTGTTTTCTTTTTTTAATTTAAAAAAATTGGGTTGTCTCACTACAGGGATTGCTAGCTTTTTTTTAAAAGATCTTGCAAAAACAAGTAATTTTGCAAAATTGTTTTCCAATAACAGTGTCCTACCTATTCCTGTTTTTGACAGACACATCACCCTTGAGCCACTCTTGACAATTGTGAAGAACAAATGTCTGTTAGAAACCACATTTTTTAGAATAGGACCTTTTAGTATAGCTGCATTTCACGCAACATGCCCCAAAAATTCAAAACATGACCCTTGAGCCACTCTTGACAATTGTGAAGAACAAATGTCTGTTAGAAACCACATTTTTTAGAATAGGACCTGTAGTCCTTTTAGTATAGCTGCATTTCACAGCAACATGCCACCAAAATTTCAAACATGACCCTTGAACCACTCTTGACAATTGTGAAGAACAAATGTCTGTTAGAAACCAAATTTTTTAGAATAGGACGTGTAGTATACCTGCATTTCAAAGCAGCATGACCCAAAAAATTATAAAAATGACTTCTCAGCCACTGTTAAAAATTGTGAGGGAAAATGCCACTCAGAAGCCACATTTCTGTTCCAAAGGCCCCTTGATTATAGCTGTATCTCACAGCACCATGACCTCAAAACCATTGACAATGGCGAAAAATTCAAAGAAAAAAGTGAGTAAATGGAATACGGTTTTTTCATGAAACCTTGGTGTCTTTTACAGTCTCTTAAGCCGGTCTCTGTGTGTTTTATGTGTGCCCTGCATTACATGCGTTGGTGAGGTGGTAAATAAAGATTGCCAGAGGTCACCCATTAGGCTTCTGCCACAATGCCTGCTGTTGCTGGCTGTACGGCTACTTGGCACTCTATGATACCCACGTTGCTGCGTTGTTCCACCGTGACATTTGAAGAACGTGAAGCAGATGCAACTGATGTTTCCAGTTGATCAATCAGCACGGTCTCCAATTCCTGCATTTTACTCTTTTTATTGGGTGGGGGGGAAGGAAAGGCTGGTTTGCTTTGTACCGGGGATCGAGGAGGGTGGCCCCCAGTAATTTTGTTCGTTTGATGGCCTTAATGCGAGGATCATGTTGGAGGAAATGGAGCACCCAAGCACTCATGGAGAGATGGAGCCTTGATTTCCAAGCCTCTGAGTCGAGGGCACTAGCAAACTGATCTTCCTCATCTTCCTCCTCCGACTCAAATTCGCGCCAACCTCTTACCAAGGCAGGGACGTTGGTAACGTCGGTGTGCAGGAATACCTCCTCCTCCTCCGCTTTCTCCGGCACAGCTTCAACACAGCCCTGACTTGCCTCAGATGATGCACTCTGAGAGCTGAGGCGCTGCCTTGCACTAGCCCTGGACCCTGAACCACGGCCTAATGAAGACCGATAAAGTTATGAAACTGTCGGGCCTTCTGGATTCGACGGAGAGAAAGGCTCAGTGTCCCCCATCTGTGTCCGTCTCCCCCCTCCGTCGCTGGTAGCCCCTGATGTTTCAGAGTGTTCAACGATGTTCCAGAACTAGATACCACAATGTCATGCTGAAAGGGCATTTTCCGCACTGACCATTTGGATGGCTTCTTCAAAACTGGCAAGGATGGCGCAGAGCTCTTTCACCGCCTCCACTCTCGGTGGCTCAACACCCCGAGGTCCGCCCCGCTGCTTGTCAAGCCATGTGCCCACTTTCGTACTTACGTAAGGGGCATTGAAACTGCTGCCACAATCGCTGGAGCATGTGGAGGTTGGAATACCCGCGTGTTGCCACGTCAACAATGAGACGGTTGCCCGGGGAGGCGAGCTGACGCTGCAACGCAGCCAGGGGACGAAGAAAGGGTGCGAACGCCGGAAGTGTGAGCTCAGACCTCGAGCCTTCCTCAGCAGGCAGTCCAGACCCGGGGTAGCATTTTAAATAATTTCTAGACGACAAGGTTCATGACATGTGCCAGGCAAGGGATGTGCCCAGCCTACCGATCTTAAGGGCGGCCAGCAGACCGTTTTTCGCCACAACCCTTGTCTGGCACAAGGTTCTTGTCACCCAGCCAGCGCTCGGTCTCGCTGCGAAGAGCCATCCACAGCTCTTGACCTGTGTGTTGACGGTCTCCAAGACAGATTAATTTTAACACGGCCTGGTTTCTATGGGCACGTGATGCCCCCAGAGGACTTTGGGGGAAAGAACCCTGCACCATCCCTGCGGTTTTGAAGAGTGTGCGCCGAGCCTGAGAGCCACTGTCACCACCAGAGACATGCACCCTGCTCACCCAGTGAGCTGTCACAGAGATATAGCGGCCTTGGCCGTGCTTACTAGCCCATGTGTCGGTGGCCAGATGGACTTTGCCGGACACAGATGCAGACAACGCGCTTGAAATTTTAGATGACACGTGGCTGGCCAGGGCAGGGCCCTTTTGCTTTTCTGGCAAAAATGCCTGCTCGTCATCTGGTATTGGGGGCAGGCAATGGTCATGACGTGGCGGAACCCATCTGTGTCCACCAGACAGAAAGGCAACATTTCCAAGGCCAAAAAGCTGGCATGTCAAACATTCAGGCTTTTGGGCCCTTTGGGAGGTTTTTGGGGTTTAAAAATTTTTTTCTTCTGCTCCCAAACCTGGAGACAGAAGGTGGCTGCTAGAATGGGCCGCTTTACGGTGTGCAGGTCGTCAAACTGGTGGAAGGAGAAGGAGTAATATGGGTCTCTGGTGGTGCTGGTGTTTCTCGGGCGACGGTGGAGGCTGAAGCGGGGGCTGATCCTGAATCATGACTCTGAGAGACATGGGCAGCTGAGGAACGCTGTGGTGGCGGAGGAGGAGGTGGAGGCGGAGACAGAGGGTGTGACAGTGGTAGAAGCCCGGCATCGGGGGTGGCCTTTTTTGGCCAAGTGTTACCCTCCATTTCACTCATGCATTCGCGCATGTGACTTTGACATGTTGGTGGTGGTTAAACACCCTTTGATTCTTCCCTCTACTGATGCGTTTACGGCAAAGGGGGCATATGACATCACTGGGGTGAATCAGAGGCTTGCTCGAAAAAGGCCCAGGCTTGAGAGGTCCTGGACCTTTTCGACGGCGATAAGCGAGGAGCGGTGTTTCCGCTGAGCGTGGATGGCGGAATAATCTCAGTGGACTTGTGTTTTTGAGGCGGGAGCCGTACTGACACTACCCCATCGTCTTCCGTCTTTGCTCGCAAGCAAATTCTGCTGAAAAGACCACATTGGATCCGCAATGTCGTCATCATCATCATCAACACAGGTGACTTTCTCGTCCTGACATTCTGCATCCAGGAGCTGCGGGCTACAAGCAACAGGCACTGCCGATTGACCGGCTTCCTTCTCCTCCTTTGATGGCATTAGCAATTGGGCATCAGAGCAGACAAAATCATCCTCTTTGGCCTCTTGATCTTTGGAAATGCCTTCTGATCCAAACCGCATTTTGTCAACAAAGAGGTCTTCAGAAAATGGATTATCCACATCCAAATTTAAGTAGAAGGTGGCTATTTGAAAAAAACTGGGGCGAACCAAAGTGCAATACAGCTATTTAAAAGTTATACGAATAAGAAAAGGTGGGTTTTGCACCAAGGAAATACAACAGCAGTTACCACAAAATGTATGTATCCAAATTTAAGTAGAAGGTGGCTATTTGAAAAAAACTGGGGCGAACCAAAGTTAAAAACAGCTATTTACAAGTTACACGGATAAGAAAAGGTGGGTTTTGCACCAATAAAATACAACAGCAGTTACCACAAAATTTCTGTGTTCAAGTTTAAGTACAAGGTGGCTCTTTGAACAAAACTGGGCCGCACCAAAGTGAAATACAGCTATGTAAATGTTATATGGATAATAAAAGGTGGGTTTTTGCACCTATAAATTACACCCGCAATTACTAGCAAATTTCTGTATCCTAATATAGAAGTAAAAAAAAAAAGATGGGGTTTTTGAAACAAAAATAGGATTGCGCAAAGTGAAAAACACCTATTTGAAATTGGAGACTGTAAAAGGTGGATTTGCACTATTTAAATACATCTGCAATTTCTAGAAAATTTCTGTTTCCTAATATTTAAATACAAGATGGGTCTTTGAACAAAAATGGGCTGCGCCACAGTGAAAAACACCTAATTAAAATTGAGACGGATAAAAAAAGGTGGGTTTTGCACCAATGAAAATACAACAGGCAGTTACTAGAAAATTTCTGTAAGTACAAAAGGGGGGTCTTTGAACAAACTGGGTGCACAAAATAAAAGTTACTATTTCACTCAGTGCGGGTGTGCTGGACAAAAACTGGTAAAAAAAAGCATTTCAATGCAGGGTTTAAAGCAAGTCTGGGCTGCACAATATACACTCTCCTTTCAAAAGCCTGCCTGCCGTCTGTCTGTGTTTTGCCAAACCAACCCCACCCCCTCGCCCCCCCTCCCAGCACGGGCTGTACAGCGCTAGATGCTTCTTTAAAAAGTCTCTGTCTAACTAACTAAGAGCTGAATTCTCTAATCTACCTATGTTCTAATGTTCACAGCTAAAAGTATAGTTGTCTGTGTGAATAAAGAGAACTGTGTCTCTGAGCTGTGCTGAGCTGTATTGAGGAGAGATCTAGCACACGTCCTGCTCTAATGAGAGACACAGACACACTGATGCTGAACAGGAAGTGCTGTTCTATGCAAAACGTAGGTATGTGATTTTTCCAGCCAATGACAACCCATACACATCACAGTCCCTGATGTCGCACACCCACTCACCCTGCTCTATGCTCATAGCTGATTTTCTGGCCGCCAAAAAAGACAGGAAGCGCTGAAAATAGGCGATAGTAATAGTTTAGGCGCAGATTCTCACCTAAATTATCGCGTGATCGGAGATTTCCGATCAACCTAAAAACCGTGCCGATTTCAACTTTGTTGATTATAATCGCTCATCCCTATAATAGAGGCAGATGCCTACATTACTGACACTCAGGCTTGGTGTCAGTCAACGGTAGTTTTGTCACCCCAAGGCTGACACTAACCCTCTGTCATAATTAACCCAGTACCCAATGCACCAGGGGTAGTGGGAAGAGCCAGGTTGCCGTCAGAAGTGCACCCTCTAATTTGATTATCCACTTCTGGGGCGGCTGCGGGCTGGTATTTTTAGAGTGGGAAGGGAGCACTTTCGATCGACCTTCCCATTCTGATAGTATCAGGCTACAGCTGTCAGTTTTATCTTGGCTGACTATGGGGAATGGGAGGGACTCCATCTTGTTAATTTTTTTTAAAAAAACATTTATTTATTGAGAATCCAAAAATGGGCAACCCTATATTCATTACAGTGGATGCCTTTGCTTAGTTTTTGAATAAATACATTTTAGAGAAAAAAACGATATGGGGTATCCCACCTTTTCCATAACCAGCCAAGGTAAAAGCAACAGCTGCAGCTTGATACTATCAGAATGGGATGGTCCATGGATACTGGTCCCTTCCCATTCTAAAGATACCAGCCCGCAGCCACCCCAGAAACGGACTTTCACATTAGAAGGTCCACTTCTGACGGTTACCAGACTCTTCCCAGTACCCCTGGTATGTTGGGTACCGGGATAATAGTGGCACAGGGTTAGTTAGTTTCAGCCTTGTGTTGACTAAAACCACCGCTGCCTGACAGCAAGCCCAAGCGATAGTAATTGTGAGGTGTCTGCTAGCTACTGCCATTATTATCACTGGAAAAAAATGAAAAAAACCCACACAGAAACAGGAAAAAACACTTTATTTAAGTAGACACTCCCTGACACCAGCCCTCGTTAACCATTTTATTAAAGAAACAGACAACGCTGGTCTGTCATAGTCCACCGAATCCATCGTAGTCCAAATAGGAATCCTGTAAAAAAAACAAACTACAAATGGGGCATCACCCAGCTTTCTGGGTTGCTGAATAGCCTATTCAGTGCCTGGGAAAGCTGGGTGACATCCCCCACAGCAGGTGTCCAGGAAAGCTCAGTGGCACGCATCCCCACAGCAGGCACCCAGAAACGCTAGGTGGGGGGGTTTTGTGGGTGACAGGGTGGGAGGGAGGAAGTGACTGAGAATACATGCCTCCCTTTGTTTCTTCTGCTGTCATGCTGATGCCTCCACCCCCTTAGATTCACTGTACAGTGTAAATGAGGAGGCGGAGAAAGCGCCCTACAGCCAGTGACGTCAGGGGAGCATCTTATGAGGCTTCCCCGGCACTAATTTACTGTACACTTGCTGGCTGACAGCTGGCAGGTGAAGCTGCATACACTGTTTGTACATCCATAAGATGCACAGGGAGGTGAATGGCGCAAGGACTTAGGGCATATGCATCCGGGTCCCTGGGAAAGCCCAAAAAAATCGGGTCTCCTGCCTGCCATCCAGGGATGACGGGACATTGTCCCCAAATTGGGACTGTCCTGCCCAATTCTGGATGGTTGGGAGGTATGTATTTTGTATCACTGGATAAATATTAACCTGTACTATAAAACAGCGATTTCTTTTTGTCCCTCGCAATAAAAAAAGTAATAGCATTGCAAAAAAGAATGTAATGCAATTAGAAAGTTATATCACCAATATAGTACTAGGTAAAAGTAAAGCTCATCCCGCAAGAAAAACAAGCCATCATTTGGAAAATACAAAACTATGGCTCTTGAAAGGCAGGGATGAAAAAACAATTGCTGGAGCTGTAAACGGTTAAACAGTTAGTGCAGTCACATGTAAATAAGCCTAAATACATTTTCCTCTATTCATTAAATACCACACATACATAAAAAACAAATGGATGTGCAAAAATAGGGACACATTGGGCCAGCCGCTGCTCATGCTCAGACACATGATCCGCCATGCTTATAACCACACCCAGGCACAACCATTCATGCCCAACTTCCTCCAGAAGACTTTCGCAAAGCAACAGTGGCATTACTGGCGTCTATAAAGATGTATTTATTAACAAAAATACATTTCATGTAAATATATCCATACAAATAACTATAAGACAATTTGCTCTGGAAAATAACCATAAATAATGGTCATACAGTTATTTTATAATGCTGCAATACAAAGAGCAAATATCACTGTATTTTCACAGACAAAACCGGTATAATAAAATCAATATTATCAAAAATATCACTATACAAGAATCAAATAATACCGCCATGCCATAACCTCATATAACCACCACATAGTGACTAAATAATACCAGCACATATTACCACCATATAGTGACTAAATAAGACTACCATACCAAGACCATATATTACCACCATCTAGTGATTTAATGATACTACCACATCATGACCACATATTACCACCATGTAGTGACTGAATAATACTGCCATTTTGTTCCTTAATCTAAACCATTATACTAGGACCAATATTACTCCCATACAGTGACCAAATGGTGACATTTACCAGTATACACAGGCTTTGCAGACATATAAGTGATTACAGTGCAGTTACATCCCGTGACTCACAAATAGCATCTTTTTCGATGGGAGTCATCTCCTTTTCCTTTTCTTCTTCATACTGCCCAGACTGCTATGACAACTTCTCCCAACCATTAATCGTCTCTACAGAAATTACCACACAAACATGTTAGGATTCTCAATTTTCAAGCATCTCCATACCTGTTCTCTCCGCCTAACTCCACATGAGGTGATAGGTGGAGTTGGGGGAGCTATAGAGTTTTCAGAATTTTTTGTTTTCTGAAACTGCTGAAAAAAACGACTGAAAACAGATCCTATAGACTTTAATAGTTAAAACGTTCTGTAGTCTCCACATAACGTTTTTTTCTGCTAATTTCTACTCCAGATCAATTTTTGAAACATGCTGCAAAAAATTACAAAGCAGGACAGAACATTTACTATTGAAGTATATGTAAACCGCCATACGTTTTTACCGCTTTTTGGTGCCTTTTTTGCATGTTTTTTGCAGA